>VDFB02188326.1:0-22774 GCA_007258455.2 Sequoia sempervirens | reverse complement strand
AACAATCTCCTGGGGCCATGAAAAGATGTGGGAATGTAGAAATTCAGTCCAAGAATGCATTGCAAAAGATGGATCAGAGAAATCAATCATGAGGAAAAATTTATTAACTAGCAAAGTTGCTTACTTGAACTTTTCTGAAATTGCAGCCTTTCTAAACCAATTAAAATTGATCCAATCACCCATTTTGATAAATAGCAAATCAACTCCTGAGAGGCTGCCACCGGACACAATAGATCATTTAGGTATAGGGAGAATGTGTGCAAGAGGGATTATCCTGAAACATCTCCCATCAAAATTTATTGATGCTCGAAGTTGGCCTCTCAGAAAGGTTTCAGTGCAAAACTGAAGAAATTCCATTTGGTTTTGATTTGCTAAAAATAGCAAATCAACATGTGAAGCTTTGAAAACTGGCATGCAAGTTCATCTTGGTATAGAGAATGTAGAACAACATTCATTTTAGAATGATGATCATCTGGTTTTAAAATTAAAGCTCAAACGGGAGGCAACTCTGCAAAACTGAACGTTTGCAAACAACAGAAAGGTTGCAAAACCCTCCAGCTTCACTTTTCAAAACCTTGACAAAACTTATCATGGGAAGCTAAAAATTGACATGCACATTCATATATGACACATGAGTGTGTTTGCAAAGGGATTTTGCACGAAAATCAACGGGCTCCAAAATATGACCCTCCAAAGTAGGTCATTTAGGCAGGTTCATTAGGGGCACTTCTGAAAGTGCAGAGGCAAATGTTTTGATATAAGCATCTCAAATTCGCAAAATTTGAGAGTGCCATCAGTGGCTCTGACTGGGGATGTATTCCCCCAGTGGGAATAGCAAGATTCCAGATCTCTGGGGAAGTAGACCAAAAGCTAAGTCATCAGGTGTCCAAACTGCTCCTTTATTCATTCTTCTTTTTCAACTTCATCTGGTGACACCAGGCCACCAAATGAAAAAGGGGAGTCAACGTTTACCTCTGTCAAACACAATTCTGTAAAAAGAACTTATCTCCCTCAACTCATGCTTTCCTCTGTCAAACCATAACAACACGGGTGACTGCACCCTTGCAAAGATAAGTATCAGGCTGTCTTCGTGCAAGTGGAAACTTGCTCTCTATTTGGCTTTGTCATCAATTGGAAACCAAATCAAATAGGCCACATCATTTTCACTTTCTTCATTCTTTGATTTTATATCAAGTGGCACGATTTGAAAATGGGGATCAAGACCATATGAAAGCACAGTCTGATCACAACCATTTTCTTGATTGAACATGCTGGTACCTCTCAATAGACCATCATATACAAAATCATCATGTTCATAATCACTATGCATTTGAAAGTCAGACATACTTTCCAAATGCTGATTTTCATGTGGCAACAAGCTATCATATTCATCATTTACATCATTCTCAAACTGGAAACAACATTCCTCAGTATCTTGCACATTGCCACATTCCATGAAAACTCCTTCTAGCTAACAAAAATAGCACTCACAATCTAGTCGTTAGTTTGCACATAAATGGTAAAACCATCACAAGAGCTGAACAAAAGATCTTGTTCATCATGCAAACCATCTTGGCATATGTCAAAGACAAAAGATGCATATTCTGGAGCATCCTTATACTGATTACTACAACATAGGCACATCTTTTGACACTTCGGTTCAGGTATATCAGAATATACCTTGGCATCATGGAGACAGGGATCAGATGCAACATTAACCTCTAAAGAATGAGTAAATGCACTCATCTCAGGTTTGAGAACATATTTTGATGCATTCATGTCATCATTATTCGTCTCAAAACCAAATACTTCAAAAGTAGGCTCAAGTAATTCAACATCAACAGGGACAACAAGAATACAACTATGTGCATTGGTTTTTGCATGTGCAATGTCAGTTGATATATGTGTTGACTCAAAAGTGAAAGATTCATTGCTAGTTGAAAACTCCTCATTAGCAATATGACTAGAATCTTTGTTATCTTTCACATAAATTCCTTTCACATAGGATGGAAACATATCATTGTTCACACTCTGAAGATAGGGAGCATCAAATAGGAAGCAATTGTACTCAACTTCACACTCATCAACATGAAATTCACCATTATTCTCACTCCTTGGGTGCTCCACACATGGATCGAGTGTTTCTGTAGTGTCAACACAATTTGAAACTTTACGGTCATATGGATTAGCAAGCTCTTCAATATCATCAATGGATAATGATGTTGATTTAGGATCCATATATATGTCACAATGTGCCACTTGATTATTCCAAAATGAATCCATTATTTCATCATCATGCTCTTCATGTAACACAAACCTTTCCATTTTTGCTTCATAAAAACAACCATGAAGAGCAGGTGCATAAGCACACTTATCAACATCTTCATCATATTCAACATTATGTTTTGAGTTGACATATTGATCACACACATGTTTGTCTTCAAATTCTGCATCACTCTCACAATGAGCTTGCTCTACTGATAGTGGATCTGAATCACATTTTGTGTATTCACCATGAGCATTTATATCATTGTATTCTTCAAGTGAGGAATATACTTCCATATCATCATCAGGAAAGCAATCACAATCTTCACAGGAGCAGTCAGAGATATCAACTTCATCATGATTTTAATCACAAGAAAAATTATCACTACTTGAACCATGTTCAAAATCTTCAAAATAAATGCCCGAGGCTACACTTTCAAAATCATAATCACTACTTTGTAATGGTGTATCAACAACACATACATTGTAATTACTAATCACATCATGACATGGGATATCATTCTATTTTTCATTTACTTTTCTATCACCTAAGATATCACAAGAGAAAAATTCTTGCATATCTACTTTGTCATCATCCCATGTGTCATCATTTTCCTCACTGCTGCAAAAATTTGCACATGTTCTTATTGTAACCCGATTACACTATTCATGTTCATCCATACAGCATGGAACTTCATTTTCTGCCATATCCTTTTCACTTGTTTGCATTGTTGTCTGATTTTCTTCAAGAAGATAGTTGTTGTTTACATTTTGAGAATCTGTATTTTGTGCATAACCACATTTGGCTGATTCCACCACCCTTATCCAACCAAGTACTTGATCAAAGCTATGGGGTTTCAATTTCTCTGAAAAAGTACTCAGCCCAGGTTCATAAATATCACAAAATAAATCAATGCACACAGATTCCTCAAGTTTGAAATTTTTGGGGACTCCTATCAAATCATCCAAAAATATTAGAAACAACTTATATGGTGATTCCCCCTCTTGTCTCTTCATTTCATAAAATTCTTGCACAAAATACTTTTGATCAATAGTGCTTCAATTTTGTTGACATTCAACTTGGAACTCACTATGATCTTCATACTTTGATGATGGAGAAATCACAACATTAAGAGCATTGTCATCTTGACAATCATTTCCATTATCAGATCCTTGAATTCTATCTGTATGAGGTGTATTAGGGTAATTAACACTTGCAGCCAAATACCCTTTCATTATTGAATATTTCAGATTGTTCTCGATGTCCATAACATCTTGATATGCCTGATGTAATGTTGCAGGCTCCTTATCTCTCTACAAGAGACCCATCTTCTTGTCAAATTCTCCCAAGTACATGACCAAACATTCAACATCATTTGGTCTTATGTCTTCAGGAATCTCTCTTATGATCTTTGAATCTTTGAGGTTAAAATATGGGACTAATTCATCATTTCCTTTCTCCATGTTCATGAACCTTTTCCTTATCAGAATAGGGTCAATCCTTTCTCCAAATTGCTCCAAGAATACTACCTTAAACTCTTCCCATGAATGAATAGAAGATGTTGGCAGATAAGAGAACTATTCCCTTGCCTCTCCTCTTAAGGACTAAACAATAATCTCATGATCACATCCTCATAATCAACCTCATAATCTTCCTTCACATTTCTCAATTCTTGGAGATGTCTATCTGTTGATTTAGACTTGTCACCAGTGAATCTTGGTAACTCATCTCTAACTTTAGTTGGAATGTCATTTGGGTAACCAATAAATCCACTAAAATTGATGGCTCTGTACCTTCCAGTGCTGAAACTTCTTCGACCATTTGGCTAGGACTGATCACAAACCATGGTTCCATTTTGAACCATACTAGGATGCATATATCGAAGCATTTTAACATGCCTCTTTCATAATTCACATATCAACTCTAAAGTTTATCATTCATTTTCCCTGTGTCTAGCTTCTATCATGATCTTAGAATGTTACAATACATAATGCAAATGCATCTATGCCTAAGATCAATTTAATAGGCAAACTTAAAAACTAGTATACTTTTCCAGCATAATACATAAGCTACAAATTACAATTCAAAAGTATGCAAACTAAATATACTAATCATTTCCCTCTCTTAGTTCTAATCACTCCATAGGGAAGCAAGGTTTATTCTAAGATGTTCAAATATGGTTTTCATATACAATTTTCTTGAAAACCAAGAATTAAGAATACCTGGAAACGTTGAAGCTGTTGCAGATTGTCTTCTGATTGTAGATATGGAACTGTATTCACCTCTTCATCAGGTTCTTGTAATAGAGCCTCCACCTCTCTTTGTAGAGGACTGAATTTCGACTAGAAGGAAGTCATTTCTAAGTTCCTTTCACCAGTAGACCACCACAAATATTAAAATAATCAGGTTCACTGCAACAATTATCTCTCCAGGCTTGAAATCCTTCATTATTGGAACTGAATTCAAAATGGAAAACAATAATATGACTCTATGCAAATGATATGAATTTTTTTGGATTCTTTAGTGAGAATTTTCTCAAATTCTCCCCAACAAAGTCACCATTTTGTTGGTTTTTTTTATTGTAACCAGGCTAGTCTTCTAATTTACCTATGGAATTTCCAATTCCAATCAAGGGCGGCTCGAAGGACTTGGACCAACTGACGAGGATTTCAAAGACCTCCTACACTTTGGGCTCTGCAAGACCCAGGAGGGTGATCCTTTAATGCATTTACAACCTCTACACCATTATCATAAATGACATTAGCAACAATAGATAATCTCATTTAATAGCTCAACATAATAGGATAATACCAAATAGAATTGGTTGTTCATCAGTAATATCAACTATTTGGAGCATGAGATAACTACAACACATAGGGATTTAAAATGATTTTGAATTTATAAAACGTTTTTGAGGTGCACTAAGTTGCAAGATAAATCAATGCCTTATTCTGGGCCATGGAGTCAAACACATAAAAAGAATTCATCAGCAAACGACATTCAGCCAGTGGATTTAAATTGTTAATGCCTTGCATCAACTGTTAGTGTCTTACACCAACAATCCCACTTCTGTTATCAATCAAACTCTCCTTACCAAATCCAACCTACACCCTTGAAATCACTGTTATCTACTTAAAGCATTTAACCATTTCCTTGAAATAGACCCATAAAAAAATAGCACAATCTCATGTCTCATGAAATTTGAGATGACAAACTCAAAGATACTTTGTATTATTGAATTCATATGATTAAACTTGTACAAGTATGGAGACAATTTGAAGATATTCATGAATGTGCACACACTTTCATGATTTATTTGCATAAACTGGTTGCATTTTCTCATGAAATAAAAAATTTATAGCTTACAGACTCAAATTATGACCCAAAACTTCACATTTTCTATCTACCCAGCCCCATACAAAGCCTCAGAACCAGAATAAGAAATTGAGAAGAGAAGAGAAGAAAAAGAAGAAGAGAAGGATTTAGATGAAGCCCTAAAGCCGATCTAGAGATGCCATCTAGAATCCTCTTCACCATTGATTCATAGCAGAAAAGCCTCTCTCCTCTCTTTGCAACAAACTTTTCCTCCAAATTTGCCTTTGTTGTTAGTTGTTCTTCAACAGAAAATATGCCCATGTGAAGAATCTCCAAATTCACTCAACTGCTGGAAAACAACCTTGCCCGTGAAAATCCTCTGTTTTAGCTCTTTATTTTCTATTGTTGCACTTTATATGTTACCTTCTAACTTTATGCAAAGAAAAATATGTTATTTCCATATGTATAGTGAATATAAAATTCACTTTTACTTGTCTTTCCATTTACATCCAGCAATAAAATATTCAATTGCACAACAAATAAATTCACTTTATCATAGTGAATATTTAATTTGCATTATTTCCCAACAAGGAAATATTTCCCACAGTGAATAATTTTTACTCATAAAATATCTTGTACGATTCATCGATATTTTATTTCACTTTATAAAAGTGAGAGCATTTTAAAATTTATTGGGCACATGAGACTTTACCCACCATCTAAAATATAATTCTATGGGGCCCACCATTTATATTCACCCACAAACATTTAATTTTAATTTTTTTTCCATTAGAATGGATGGAAGTCTCATCAAATAATTTCATCGGGAAAATAATTAAAACTATCCTCGTGCATTCAAATTTTCCAGGACCCACCATACACGTGGCGGCAACCCACTATCTCACGGGACTTAAAAGGAGTGCAATTTTTCATTGCGATATGGTGGGGGATGGTGAAGATTTAATCTGCATTCTATCTTCATCTCCACCATACATCTACCTCCTGCATCTTTTACTCTTCATAATTTACACCTAATTTTGCATTTCATGCATCTGCTCTGCAATTTTTTGCTTGAAAATGGTGGCATAACCTGTGCTTTGCTGGATGTCCACAATTTCTCCAAACCTGTGTCTTGAAGGTTTCTAAAGCATTTTCTACAAATTACATTTTATGGCATTCCACCTCTCATCTGGTGTGTGGCTTCATCCTGGCTCGGTGGCACCCCATTCTCCCTGCTTTGATGGGTGTTCATTCCTTCCACAAGTGCACAAGCCATGTGCATTTGTTTTAAAGTTTCTAAGGCCATTTCAACAGATCCATTTGATACGCCATGATGCATGTGTTTCTTGAAACCACATTATTTTTTCTTTGATGGATCTCCACACTTTGTTCCATTCGCACACCTCCTAGTTGCATTTGCTAATATTTTATGAGGAATTTTCAGTGGATTCATTATGTGTATGAGCTGGGCATGACTCCTCTCTGCCAAGTTTTTCCTCTTTGTGCGTGGTAGGAAATAACTAACAAAATTTCCCAATCCTTTGTGTTTTGTTGGGTGCCTATACTTTGTTCCAATGCATGCAACTTGCATCAGTTTGAGAATTTCTAAATATTTTTCAATAATCCATTTTGTACATATCTTGCAGTCATGGCATTGCCAAGTTGCATTTACTTGAAAGTTAATGAGGTTTCTTCAATGCAACCATTGATGGTTTGAGCCCCTATTCCTGTATTCTCTTGTCCTCCATTTCTTGTGTGACTTTCATCTCATCATGGTGGTATCCATCTATGCATCTGCATCTGTTATCAAGGCCTCTTCAATGAACCATTTGGTGGTACGTATTCAGCAAAATCCATTATGAACATATCTATTTTGTGAATATTTTGAAACATGGTGGAATTCCTTTATTCTAGCTTTGATGGATGACCGTACCCTGTTTCATTTTATGGTCCCCTCTTCAAATCTGTATTTGATTAAAAGTTTGTAAGGGTTTTTTAGGAGAGCCATTGGAGTAATGCGCGCCAATAAATCTACATTTTTCTTTGTGTGTATCATGCCCTTTGTGGCATTCCACTGTATTTTATGCACAAAAGATCAAGGCATTGTATTTGTTTCATTTTTATTTTTTAAAGCCTTAGCAATACATTCATTTTTATGTATAGGCTATCACTACAAGTGCCTCTCTCTCTTAGCCGCATTGACTTGAGAGTTTCTATCACCTCTGAATAAATTGATTTGTTTAAGGGCCTTTCAGTATTCCTTTTGCTGCACCTTTTGTGGATGACCATGCTTTGTTGTTCTTATTGTGTAGAGTAATGCAATAAAGTTCCTTTATCCTATGTGCTTCAATAGATGCTCACACCTTGTGCCATGTCTGCTCCATCAGTCATCACTCAATACAATCCTCATTCTAATTTTATTTGATGCATTTTACCTATATTACATGCATCCCCCATGATAGAGTTTCAAAGCCACAATTTGGGCTTTGGTATCAAGCTATAAAATTTGTCAATGCTGATTAAGCTTCCTCAAATTACGACTTTGTTGCTTCACATATATGCCACTTTGGAGTTGAATCAATGAACAAATGATATATGTGAATCAGAGGTGACATTTGTTCCACTAAGAGAAAGCATAATAAAAATTTCAATGTTATCCCATGAATTGAATTACTGGGATGATTTCCATTTCTCAAATTTCCCTTGTTCAACTCCTTTCAAAGCATATAATACTGACATATCCAACAAGAAATTTTTTTTCTCCATTTTGACTGTTCTCTTCATGACATGGCTACTAATGAGTTCACATTTTTGTCCTTGAGAAACTGCATTTCAACATGAACCCTTACAAGCTTATAATCGTTGAAAGGATGTCGATTTCCATGTAGACTCAGCTAAAAAAAAAATCATTTTCAAACAAATTTTATGTTCGAATTGACTTTAGGTAGCTTCTGAATGCACTAGAAATTGAAAACATGAACTGGGTCTTCATTAAAACTCCTTTCTAGCTCATTTGGAAAATGGTGGAAGCTAGCCGAGTTAGCTCCAGAATCGACTTTGAAAACTAATCAAACAATCTCCTGGGGCCATGAAAAGATACAGGCATGTAGAAATTCGGTCCAAGAATGCAATACAAAAGATGGATTGAAGAAATCAATCATGAGAAAAAATTTATTAACTGGAAAATTTGCTTACTCGCTTTTCTGAAATTGCAGCCTTTATGAACTAATTAAAATTGATCCAATCACCCATTTTGATAAATAGAAAATAAACTCCTGAGAGGCTACCACTAGACACAGTAGATCATTTAGGTATAGAGAGCACGTGTGTAGGAGGGATTAGCTTGAAACATTTCCCATCAAAAGTTATTGACGCTCGAAGTTGGCCTCTCTCGTAGCGTTTTAGTGCAAAATTGAAGAAATTCCATTCGTTTTGATTTGCTAAAAATAGAAAACCAACTCGTGAAGCTTTGAAAAACCGCATGCAAGTTCATCTTGGTATAGAGAAATGTAGAACAACATTCATTTTAGCATGACGCAACATATGGTTGCAAAATGGGCTCAAACGGAGGCAATTTTGAAAACTAAACTTTGCAAACAATAGAAAGGTGCCAAAACCTCCAGATTCACCGTTCAAAACCCTCGGCAAAAATTATCATGGGAAGCTAAAAACTGACATGCACATTCACATGACACATGAGTGTGTTCTGCAAAGGATTTTGCATGAAAATCAACGGGTCTGAATATGACCCTCCAAAGTGCAGGTCATTCAGGCAGGTTCATTAGGTGCACTCTGCGCGCAGACAATTCTGATATTATCATCTCAAATTTGTGAAATTTTGAGAGTGCCATCACTATAAATCCATTGTGAATTCCCCAATCCATTTTTTTAATCTCAACAGACTTGTCATAAAGACCAGACCTTTCACATTGCTGAATAGCTCAAGCAAGAACTGGTGTTGAGTTTTCCTATTTGGTAAAATATTCTAATTACAACTTCAGTAGATGCAGTTATTTGAAATTTATAGGCCAAGGATAATTAAAAGAATCTCATCAATGTGATCTCCTTCCAACTTTAAGCAAGGTGACACTTTGCATAGAAATTTGCATTTGAAGTTTTTAAAGCCTCTTCAACAAATCTATACACATCCTATGATCATCAGGCCCATGAAATTGTATCCCTGCGGCTACATATTCTATTAAATGATACCCACCCTTGAGTGATATATTTGAAGGTTCACTGTGAGGATACCAATATCTATTATAGAACCTTTGGGAATCACCCACTACAACCTCTCCATTTTCATTTGGTGACTCATCAATGACTTCCTCAATCTTGAAAATTTATCCTTTATATGGCATGGTAGCACATCACACACATATTACTGTATTCACATTCCATAAGATTACATTTTTTGAAGTATTCTGTCACACAATATCATGGCATTCATAGGGATTGAGCAATAGTTTCTTATTCTATTCTTGCATGGCGTGCAATCCATAGCCAAAAGAATCATCCATTTTCATAGGAAGGCCAATATGCTAATCCATTTTACGATAGCTATATATCTATTCTTTGATATGCACCCATTACAAATTTGACATGGCTAATCTTGTGAGTGTAGCAACCAAATTACCAGTGCTCAAGTCCTGATAAGGAAGTATTCGGGTAAAAATTTAAATCTCTAAAGGGTCTATATGCCCCTCTAGATTATGAATTTCTATACCATTTTCCATATAAGTCAAAAACTGCTTCCAAAAACACCATGTAAATTGTTTCTAAGTATTATGTTTCATGAGCCAATGAATGTTGAATTTAAAAAGCCAGTCCATACTCTGTATTCACCCAAATGGTGTCGACAGATTGGGCGTTTCAAATAAATCTCGAACCCAATAAACTTTCTCTGGTTTGAAACATGCAATCCAATGCCAACATCCCTAACAAATCGCAGCTATAAAAAATTTGCATCTTTTGAATAAGCCATTAATTCTTGATGAGAATACCGATACAGTCCATGGGATTTAGCTTCACACCTGTATGTTGCATTTACTTGAAAGTTTCTAAAGTTTTTCCAACAAATTCGTTTCATACATATTCTATGATCATAGCATTCTGTGCAATGACAATGTTGATGCATTTTGTAAAAAAACTCTTGTGTGGGATTCAAATTTGCATAGAAACTACTCCAGCCAAACATATCTACAAGCTCCAATGCTATGTCGGGCGGTCAGGCCATTTAATAACTTTTGAACCTCATGGTCGGGACATCGACAATTATTAGAACTTTGGAACTTTAATTAGGAGTTCAAAAATTCTCAAAACCTTTGACTATAAAGGGTGTCACTCATAAATTTTATAAAGTCAGCAAAATTTCCTTTTAATAAAGACTCTTTAAGACACATGCTTCAAAATGACAATGCATTGACTTATTTATCAGGTGAATAAACTTGGGACCCAGAATGGAAAACTTCATAACTTTCTCACTAGAACTCCATTTTGCATGAAATTTGGATAACATGATGACCAAACATCACAGAGCAGAACCCAAAGAAATTTTAATCTCTAGCCACATATAATTTAAATTTTGGCCTCATTTGCAACTTGGCGATAGGAAAAATTAAAGTTTAATTTTTTTCAAATGGTAAGGTATTTTGGCGTAAAATTTGGGCATATTATGCGAAATAGGGTTAGGATCATGCTCATAAGAGTATTTTATTCCAAATTTAATGGATTCTCAAAAGTAATGAAAAATTGGGATTTGATAGGTTGAAAGGTGTGTAAAGGAGATGCACTAAAATTTGAAAATTTTCAATGTTCAAATTTGGGGAGTAACATTGGCTCTGACTAGGGACTGTATTTCCTTGTGAAATGCAGAGAACTTCAGAATCATTGGAGAGACCAGTCCAAGTCCATTGGGTATGGAGTGAAAAGAAAAGTAGGAAACTAGGGGGTTGCTTGCAGAAGGGTGGAGGGGAATTGAGCACAATCCAAAAATGAACAAGCCAAAACCGACTAGAACCTACAACACATCAAAAACTTATTTAGAAATATGTGTAGGGGTGTTAGCCCCTTACCTTTGGAAAACTCCCAGATGAATCATACGAAGCCATTAATAGGCTGGGAGAAATAGGACCTGCTACGAAAAAGAGATGTATGCTCATGAAGTGCTTGCAAACTGAGCAATAACATGCAGATCTAATGGCAACTCACCACATATACAAAGCTCTTGTGTATAAGCTTACAACTGAAAAGCCATTCCTCATCATATATCTTTATAGTTTCTTGAATATAACCAACCACAACTTCATGTTTTGTTTCAAATAAAAAGGAACGAATCACTCAACATAAGTTGGCTTGTATTGATTCAGATTAGCCTTCATTCAACAAAAAAACAAATGTCTTCATTTTCAATGGCATTATTAAACACCAAGTCATCACTTAATAAAGAAATTTTATTATTTTTCCCAACCACCAATTCAAAAATCATCAAATTAACCTCTTCATCTCTTTGAACTAAAAAATCACCAGGAACTTCTTTCATAAACATACAATCAACAACAAAAGTTTTTGAATATTGATTTTGAAATGTCGACATTATGAATATCACCACTTTACATTTGTATACATAAATCAGAGAAATCAAATTTATCTTTCTCAATAATATATCTTTCTGGTTTGTTTTTTTCATGAGAAGATAATAAATCTTCATCAATAGATTGAGAATCATGCAACTCAAAAATAGGATTATCTCTTACCTTTGAGTTTTTATAGTATTTTTAATGCAGGTACAAGGCATTAAATCTACTCCAATTAGTCTTATTTTCAATTCTCTCATACTCTCCTTTCATTTCTATTGTTATATTTTCCTTACATGCAACATTTCTCAATACATTATTTGTACATACAAGGGAAACACCATACATTGGACTTTCTTTCTGCAGACTACATGATTAATCAATTTTTGGGTCTATGTTTGACAACTATGGCATTTGAAAATTACTTTCAATAATCATAGGATCAAATTTCACATGAACCACATCCTTTCCTTTTGCACAAACAAAGTCCTCATTGAGAACATATGCAGGTTGAGAGAAAAAAATTTCCATACCTTTAGCAAATTCAATAGGACTACCCTTAGATGCATGTATTCCTTCTTTTGATAGTCTCTTTTCTTCGACCTTCTTATCAAAATTTGTGTCTCCTTTTTCATCATTGGAGTTGCAGGTGAATGTATTTATATCAATTTCTTCAATATGGCCATTTACATTCACAATCCCACACCGAAATTCATTGGCTAAATCATTCAAGAATGCAACATGAATAAAAATAGCTTTATGATTATCAGATAATGCATCTTCCTCAAAAGAGTTGAATGATGTTTCAACTTGACTTGGTTGAATGGATGCTAAGAAAGATTCTAGTCTTCTATCTTAGCTTGATTCAAAATCCTTTCTTTTTGCTGATTCCATGATAATGGTGAGTCACTGGATTTGATCAATATAGGCCCAAGATCTTGCTCACTAATAACACTAAGATTAAAAGAAGTTGGGTCTTCATTTTGTAGCTCCTTCTTAAGTAATGTCAATCTTTCTACTGCTGTCTATAACTGGTAAATTTCTTGTTTAAGATTTTTGATCATATAATATCTTTTATGTACCTTTGTCAGCAATATAGAAGATTTATGATCTTTTGATGGATGCAACTTCTTCTTTTCAGCTTCATAGATGCTTTCTTTAAAATCATTCCACAATGACTGAAACACTTCAAAACAATCGCCAACCTTCTTTTCTGGGAAGGCACCATTAAATATCTGAAACAAAGCACCAATCTTTTTGTTCCCTAGTGGAGTTGCCAAAAATCTATTAGTTAACAGATTTATCCTTCAAAAATGAATGAAAGAACATGACTCAGAATGCCCAACAAGAAGAACAAATAGTACTAATAGTTGAGTCACTTGCAATGATATTTGCAAGTGCTCTCTACTTATTTTACAAGGCACAACTACCTTTAAATGATTTGCAATGAATTGAAAATACTGGGTATTCTTTTCACCAGAAAGAAGAAAAGGTAAACTGACATCTACCCATAACCGTGAAATAGATGTGAAGAATTAAATTTAGGATTAAGTGAATGTAGAAAAATGACACAAAGTCCATTTACTCAACACCCACAAATGAGAAACAATGACAGGAAAAGACAACAAATTTCCTTCAACAGATGGGTTCTAAATTCAAAGCTTCATAAACAATCACATATGCAGTTTGCTACAATAGATAAAACTTTGGAGAATGATTACAAAGGCACAAAGACATATGCAATCAAAAGAGAAAATTAATGAGTGCACAGACCCATAAATAGTTTCTTTATTTCTCCAAAATATGAGTTCAAAGCCTCTTTGATTACATAACAAAATTGTGTGAAAATAAAATAATATTGCCCCTACTTCCCCTATTTCCCAAAATAGGTGGAAATAAAGATCCCCCTTTATAGAAATTTTTTACAATATATAACCTTCCCCTTCGATGAGACCATTCGGTTTCTAGAACCGTTTCTTGAAAATTAGTGCACAAAATTAATAAGGGACTCACCATCTTCTCGAGATCATAAGTTCTTTTAAATGATTTCTTTGCAAAAGCATGCTCATTTGTTGGTCATGTAACCACTTCTTGAAACTAATTTTTCTTTTATAATAATAAAAGAAACTTTCCAATTTTCTTGATGACAAAGAAAACTCTAAAGAAATATTTTTTTATTTTTTTCTTGCTTTTTTCGTTCATCACAACCCACTTTTTGTCCATGTCTCTTACAAATAAAAGACCCCATATTGCATCGACTCTTCATAACCCGATATCGTGCAATTACACCAATGGCTTTTGAGAGGCAATTATTTATGGTCGGTAAAGCCATTGTGAATTCCCTAATCCATTTTTTTAGCTGCAACAAACTTGTCATAAAGACCAGACCTTTGACATTGTTGAACAACTCAAGCAAGAACTAGTGTTGAGTTTGCCTATCTGGTAAAATCTTCTACTTATAACTTCAGTAGATGTAGTTATTTGAAATTTATAGGCTGGGGATAATGAAACATCAACGTGATCTCCTTCCAACTTTAAGCAAGGTGATGCTTTGCATAGAAATTTGTATTTATTATTTTTAAAGCCTCTTCAACAAATCTATACACATCCTATGATCATCGAACCCATGAAACTGCATCCCTACAACCACATATTCTATTAAATAATACCCCCCTTGAGCTATATATTTGAAGGTTCACTGTGAGGATACCGATATCTATTATAGAACCATTGGGAATCACCCATTACAACCTCTCCATTTTCATTCAGTGACTCATCAATGACTTCCTCAATCTTGAAAATTTATCCTTTATATGACATGGTAACATATTACCCACATATTACTGTATTTGCATTCCATGAGGTTACATCTCTTTGAAGAATTTTTTCACACAATATCATGGCCTTTGCAGGGATTGAGCAATAGTTTCTTGTTCTATTCTTGCATGGCGTGCAATCAACAACCAAAACAATCATCCATTTGCACAGGAAGGCCGATATGCTTATCCATTTTACTATAACTATATATCTTTTATTTGATCTGCATCCATTGTGACTTTGACATGGCTAATATTGTGAGCATAACAACTAAATTACCAGTGCTCAATTATTGATAAGGAAGTATTTGGGTAAAAATTTAAATCTCTAAAGGGTCTATATGCCCATCTAGATTATGAATTTCTATACCATTTTCCATATAAGTCAAAAAATGCTTCCAAAAACACCATGTAAATTGTTTCTAAGTATTCTATTTCATGAGCCAATGATTGTTGAATTTAAAAATCCAGTCCATACTCTATATTCACCCAAATGGTGTCGATAGATCAAGAATTTCAAATGAATCTCGAACTCAATAAACTTTCTTTGTTTTGAAACATGCAATCCAGCGCCAACATTCCTGACAGTTCATAGCCATAAAAGCTTTGCATCTTTTGAATAAGCTATGACTTCTTGATGAGAATACCGATACAATCCATGGGATTTAGCTTCACACCTATATGTTGCATTTTCTTGAAAATTTCTAAAGATTTTCCAACAAATTCATTTCGTACATATTCTATGATCGTAGCATTCCATGGGATGGAAATGTTGATGTATTTTGTAAAAAAAATCTTGTGTAGGCTTCAAATTCACACAAAAACTGCTCTAGCCAAACATATTTGCAAGCTCCAATGCTATGTTAAATGATTGAGCCATTTAATAAATTTTGAAATCTTAATCGTGCCTCAGAAAAAGACAACTACCTTGTTCCATCATTGGATGAAGTGTTACAAATCGTTAATGGATCCTAGATGATGACCTCTCTAGATGGATACTCAGGGTATAATCAGGTCATGGTGCAATACAAGCATAGACACAAGACTACCTTCACCACGAAGTAGGGTACCTTTGCTTACAGGAGAATTCCTTTTGGATTAATCAATGTAGGGGAAAATTTCTAGAGGGATATGGACATTGCCTTCAAGGATATCATTGGTAAGTGCATCATTATCTATATGGATGATTTAACCTTTTTTTCCAAGAAATGAGGGGATCATATTGCAAATCTGTGTAAGGTATTTCAAAGGTGCAGAGAATTTGGTATTTCACTTAATCTTAAGAAGTGCATATTTGGAGTCACTGAAGGGAAGTTGCTAGGACATTTTATCTAAAAAGAAGGCATATCCATTGATCTAGAACAAATAGAGGCAATACTAAAGATCCAACCTCCAGCTAGTAAAAAGGAGATGAAGTCCTTTTTTGGGAAAATCAACTTTGTCAAAAAGTTCATTACCAGATTTGCAGAAATAGTTAAACCTTTGAATGTAATGTTGAAGCAGGATGCAAAAGTTGAATGGAGTGCTGAAGTGAAACAAGATTTTGCAAAAATTAAGAGGGAAATAGTTGATGCCCCAGTATTTGTGAGCCCTGATTATTCCAAGCCTTTTTATATATACTCGTTTGCATTTGATCATTCTTGTACTAGTATGTTAACTCAAAAATCTAACCAAGGAAGTGAGTATCCTATAGCCTTCATGAGTGCTCCGTTGAAAGATGCAGAATTGAGATATCCCAATGTTGAAAAACAAGCTTATGCTTTGGTCAGAGGTGTGACAAAGTTCAAGCACTACATCTTGAGAAATAAGGTTTTTGTAATAGTGCTAGATCCTGCAGTCAAGCTCCTATTGATGCAAAATGAACTGGGAGAATGAAGGGAAAAATGGGTTACAATGCTACAAGAATATGATATCAAAATACAACCCATGGGGCTTGTGAGAGGACATGGATTGACTAAGACTATGGCTAAGATTGGTCCTGATCTTATAGCCCAACAATACCATCTTTAAGACATCTCTCCCAATGAGTGGTATGATGAAATTGCATATTATTTTTTGAATCAAAGGTGTCCTGACCATCTCAATATTGTACATTAGAGAGTGTTGCATTTGAAGAGTGATAGCTATATGTTGAAAGCGGATATCTTATATAAGAATAATCATGAAGGTATTTACCTTTGTTGTCTTGGAAAGAAAGAGGCTACATGAGTGATGACAGAATTCCATGACAAGTATGGCATAGGCCATGGTTCTAGATCAACTATTGCAAATCAGATTTGAGGGCAGGGTATTACCGGCCCACTTTATTCAAGGATGCACATAACCATGTGAGGACCTTCCATGTATGTTAAACTACAACAAGTAAGGAGAAGCATTCAACACTTTCACTTCAGTCGGTAATTGAGGTAAAACCCTTTGCGTAGTGGGGTTTGGAATTTATTGGTCCAATCAACCCACCTTCCTCTCTAGGCCATAGGTACATCCTCACTATAATTGATTACTTTACTAGGTGGACTGAAGCTCTTGCTTGTAAGCAATGTAGTTTTGAAGTAGTGATTAATTTTTTGGAATCAGGTATTATGAATCGCTTTGGTTGTCCTAATGCTTTAGTCTGTGATAATGGGTCCTACATTTGCCTTGTTAAAGTTTTCGGGATGGGCTTTTGATCATGGTATTATCATCAAGTTTGCTTCTAATTATTATGCATAAAGAAATAGTTTGGCTGAGTCCTCAAACAAGAATCTTTTAGCAGTCATCCACAAATTGTTAGAGAGAAACCCTAAGGATTGGCATACCCAACTTAGATTTTCCCTTTGGGTATATCATACTAGACATAAGGCCTCTATACGAACCTCTCCTTATCACCTTGTGTATGGTCTCGAGTCAGTATTCCCAATCCAGTTGAAAATCCCCACTTTGCAATTCATTAATGATTATTATGATGAAGGGGATAGGCATGAGGCTGATTTGGCTAAGCTTCTATAACTTGAAGAGAAAAGAGATGAAGCATTAGAGAACTTTGCTAAACACCAAGGCATCATTAAGAGATGGTTTGATAGGAAGGACAAGGTGAAAACATTCAAAATCTTTGATCTGGTCCTATATTGGGATAAAGCACATGATAAAAGGAGAGAACATGGAAAATTTGATAAGCTTTGGCTTGGCCCCTTCCAGATTTTGGAGATATTGGGAGAAAATTATTTTTTCTTGAAAAATCTCACTAGGGAGGATGTCCCATTTCCTTTCAATGGGAAATATCTAAAGCCTTACTTCCTATCATGAGTTTTTTATAGCTCTTCCTTGTACATAGTTAGTTTAGGGGGTTGTTTTCTTTTGGTTTTCTCTTTTCTTTGTTTTTTTTTGGTTTCTTTTGCTTTCCGTTTTTGGTTAGTATAGGTTTTCCTTAGATTAGGTTCTAGTTTTCTTTTTTTTTTCCTTTTCACTTTTTGGGTTCCCTTGTTCTCCTCTGGGAATATTGCACATGTACAACATTCATTATGTTATCTAGGATTGTTACAAGTATTTCTTTTACAAACTTTAATCATCCTTCTAGAATAATTTGGTGGAAATTCTTTATTTGGTGTCACATGTGGTAAATGCTTGAGGTGGATGAGTCACTAGATTAGGATGGTTCTGGAATGTGCTTGAATATTACATTTATATACACATGTTAAGGAATCTAAGGTTGTTGAAGGATCCTTGTGAAGTTTGGTGAAGTGAAAAATCCTATTTCTTCTTTAGCGCCATTGTGGTTCTCAGCCCTGAGTGTGAGCTTCATTTCTTACAGGGTGAAAAGGAAAGTTTAAATTATATTGGAAGAATATATAAAAAAAAGAAAAGAGAATATTGAAAATCAAAAGTGAAAATACACCTTATCAGGAGTATCTGAATATCTCTACCAGGGCTATGGATGCCTGGCTGGTAGTAGAGCTATGTTTAGGAGGGCTACAATGATAACCTCGTTGGGGCTATGGACACTTGACTGGTAGGGAGGCTCTATCTAGGTTGATTTTGGAGTTAGAATCTTTATGTAGCTTGATTAGACAAAACTTGGTTCTTGTAGCAACTGAGGGAGGGAAATTAATGCATTTACAAACACTTTGACTCTGAAACAAGAAGGGCTTTCCTGTCCATGGGATTTGAAACTCTGTTTATAGTTGACCCAATGAGAGGATTAAGACTAAAGTTTTGGGCTCTTGATTCCAATTTTTCATTGAAATTCTCTGGAGCATTTCCCAACAGGAGTTGCCATATGCTGAGCAATTTTTGCACACACGTCCTATTGAAAGCAGGGACTATTTTTTCTTTCTTTTCTTTCTTGTTTGTTGGTCATAGGGTCCTAACCTTTTTCCCCTTAAGGGATAGGTATTTCAGTCTTGGTTTTATCTAACCCAGGTACTTAAAGATTAATTAGCATTTTGGATGCATTATTGCATCGTCGCAATGTCAGTCTAGCTCTTGGTAGTGACCCTTTCTTGAAATTTTGATTGGGAGGTTGATTTTGGTAAGTATGGAGTGAGTTTGAAGAATCCGAGGTAGCTCAGATTACCTGAGCCTTATTTTGGCTAGAAAATATGAGCTCCCTTGGATTTTACAAGTTCGGGCCTCATTCGCATACCCGAGTCTTTTAAAAATTGTACCATCGTGCATTTATTGTGTGCCTTAATGAATTTCAAGTCCTTAAAAGGTGAACATAAGTCAAATTTTAGGATATCCTGGAGGTCATTGTTGCATTATGATGGTTTGGGTTTGAGAAAGGTCTCCTCCAACTTGTTTGTTGATTGAGCTTGGTAGTTGGGATTGTGCTCTTGGGTCATCACTCCTGGGTTCTCAAGGGTTTCTAGTGCAATCTTCTCTCATTTGTGTGAGATTCGAAGGTTGGTATTCTGGTTTCTTCTTATGATTTTGGTAAACATCACAAATGATTGATGATTTCTTGCAAGCAGATGTTGTGATTTTTGAATTGGGAAGGTTGTATGTTGTTTGGTTTCTCATTTCTTCTCCTAGGGTTTTTCTTTTAAAGAAATAATTGTGAGGGGATCATTGTCAAGTATAGTCGAAGTGGATTGGGTAATTGAGTATGATTGAAAATCTTTATGGTTTGTCCTTTGCATTGCATTTTCCTAGTTGATAACGTGTAATTCCCTTCCAAAAATAAATAAACATTTTATAGAAAATTAACCAAAATTACAAAATGACAACCAAATGATTAAATAAACATTGAAATTAAAAGCTTCCTTATGGATTATGAGAATAAAAGAAAATGCAAAAAAAATGTTTTCAGCAATAATTTACACAAAAGAATTAATGGCAAGTTAGAAATTCTTTGTTGCTACTATTCCATTATTCAAATATCCAGTTTACTATCATCCCTAATAACTCCATTAACATAACTTGTAATGAATATGAATGATAAAATTGACACAACATAATAATAGCAACATTGTCATATCACAAGATTTAGGTAATGCTTCCTTCAAATTAAATTCCGATACACAATACCCATACTAAGGCATTGGTTTCCAGAGGTACACACTCTGTGAAGAAGAAAGAATAAGTTTATTAATGTGCATCTATTGTAAGATGAACATATGTATGTATTTATATACCCACACATAAATCACTACACAAGCTGTAAGTTAAAACTAGAAGATTGAAATAAGATACTATGATGACCAGTAGTTTGACAAAGAGGAATACGAAGTAAAGGTTGAATAAAGGAGTAAAGTGCAACTTGCACCAAACAATTACACTATTGTACACCTTCCTTTCTGAGAGATGGAAACCAACCACAACACAAATTTAGGGAAATTTGATCTTCCATATCTCTTAGTGGAGATATCGGTTGTTACACATAATATAGGGATACACAGCTAGAATAAACCTCAAATGTCACTATGTTAACAGAAACACATGAATATAAAGAATCATTCTAGCAAAAGGGAACAAGTACAACATATGGGAGGAAGAAAATATAGCCAACACAACTCATGCCTAGATTTATGTGGTAAGCACCAATATGAAAGCCAAATTTGTGGAGAAGATAACAGGAAACATGATTAAGGCCATAGACCACAAATTAAGGATAGCCATGAGTTGGCCGAATTACCTTCTCCACTATCTTGGAAAGAGACAACAAGATTAAACTTCGGTTTCAAAAGCAATTAAGCAAGGATTCTAAACCCAATTTTTTTTAAGAAGGTATTAAATACAGACTATTCCAAATCTAAAGGGAGATAAACTACCACTCATATCTGATAATCGATTCATCGTGCCTTTTTTTTCAAATTTCAAAACCAAAATGATGAGAGGAAATAGTTGAATTTATGTAAATGAAATATTTTTGAATGACTTTAAATCACATTGATACATTGTCTAGAATTTCACCCTCAAAATTTAGCTTGAAATTATGAAGATACATATCATATGACTTGATCAAGGGTAGGGAAAACTAATTACAATGTGTTTCCAGCGGAGTGCAAGATTCAGTTTCGGCTATGCAATTACATGCAAGTTTAAGGTCAAGCCACTATTACCGGTGATATTCTTATGCACAACCAAGTTCTTTTACCCTAAGGCACCAATGTAGACATGGAAAATATACCGACATACTTGATCCTGATTACTAACACCATTTTGTCTTGAATCATCTTCTTAGCTAAATCATCACCATTCATCCCTTAATTAAATAAATCATTATTTATCTGATTAAGTCATTATCTCTTGTTAATTAAATAAATCAACCTTATTTCATTAACCCTCTAGTCTCTATTTAATTAAATAATCCATTTTATTTGATTAAATCTCTAAAGTCATCTTATTAAATTAAATAAATTAAACCTTATTTGATTTAATCTAACATCATCGTCCTTCTTTAATTAAATCTAAATCATTTTCCTCTTAGCTTTGATTTAAATCAACCCAAAAATCTAAATCAAATAGTCACATCATCTAATCCCTTATTAAATGAATTAAACCCTAATTAATTTAATCCTAATCATCCAATTTCTCTAGATTTTTCCATTTGCACATGAAAGCTCATTTAAATGATTTATTATTTATCTCAATTTTCTTTCAAATTGGCATCTTTAGGGGAATATTCCTCCAAGTTTGAAATCCGTCCAAGTGGATTTGTCCTTCCAACAAGACATTCATTCCCACTTACATGTCCTTGTGCATTGAGCCAAGTAGCATTTAATTCATTCTTTTTCCCTCTAACATGTCATTTTATAATTTTCAAATTCCACCTAATAAAATTTATTATGCACATTCATCAAAATGTGCTCAAGCTTCCTCCATTCACATCTTGACATGTGGCACTTTCCCATTAGATGTTGAATGCTCCCACATTGGTCCATTTTGCTCATTCCTCCATCTTTTCTTTGTATAAATAAGAGGCTTCTCTCCTCATTTTGATCATCCATAATTTGAGCAAGTCTACTATACTCAATTTCATCCTTAAGCATATCCATTTTCATTGATTTTATCAAGTTTATAACTAGGTTATTATATATTTCTTCATGGAGTTTAGTTGAATCAATCATAAAGTGGATCTATCTTCATCAAATTGTCATAAGCTTGTGTAGGAGTTGGGAAAGGGCCAATTTCCACATCCAATTGGGACCAATTCCCCCATGGGATTGAGAGAGTTTGCATCTTAAAATATGATTTCATTGCTTTCTTGGCTCATTTCTTCATTGTCTTTCCTATTTGAGCATTTGCAAATGAATTTCATGGGGAATTTGTTTTCTTGCTTGCATTTGATCTAATATTGTGTTTGTTTCTTGTATTTGTGTAGGTAT
>VDFB02188325.1:0-15970 GCA_007258455.2 Sequoia sempervirens | reverse complement strand
CAATATCAACATAGAAAACGCTATATTTACATGGAAAACTCAATAAGGGAAAAACCACAATGAGGATTAGCTCACAATATAATGTAATTGCACAACCAAATACAAAGAAGTTCATTTCCAAGGGTTCACTACCCAAAATGGACTCACTGTTAGGATAGAAATGCTCATTGCCTACAGAAAGGACTCAATATCCAATAAGGAGGCTCACTGCCTACAAATATAAAAGATTACAAAAAGATCCACCACAAAAAATCACACACACCCATAGCCTAGATCAAAAGAATTGTAGACACCATTAGTTCATTACTTTTAGGAATCTAACACATTAAAGTACTACTACCTTAATTTACTTTCACACAACTATGCTTATCAAAATTGTGGCTTCATTTATTCACAACATATCAACTTGTATTTATACCCTCTTCAACCTTAGAAACTTTATCCAAGGTTAGCTACACATGCTTCATTTCATAAATTCAAATTAGGTCAAAAATTCAACATTCCCGCGATGGAAAGTAATGAGAGAAGACCAAACCAACACTTAACCAAGACCCAAATCATCATCTTAGATCAATCACATGCTTCCTTAATTGATTCTTAATCCTTTGAATGAAGTGTAAACACTAGGTCAACCAAACCTAATGAAAGCATAAATGAAATTTGAAGTACACACTTCCCAATAGGAAGATAACATGGAGATGACACAACACATTTCACCAATTACCATAACACATCTCAAATACATTCAAATATATTTGCATCAGCTACAACAACCTTCAAACTCAGAATACTTCTCACCAGTCCATCCAAATTTCACAAATACACATAGCAACTTTGAAACTCAACTTCTTGAGCACCAGAACATGAACATTTTTGCCAGAACATAGAGAACACAATTACAATACATATTCCAGATCCACAAGGCCTAAAAAAAACCAACAAAGGACTGTAGAGAAAAAAATTTTCTCCTAATCCACAAACAAGCAAATATGTAAAACTAGTTCACATACTAGTGAACATTTCTTTCATTATCCATCAAACCAGAAGCTACAAACTAGGAGATATCACCAAAAGATGCCCAAAAACAAAAAATCATATTTTCACAAGCATAGGATCAACACAGAAGAAATGTGGAGCACATACCAGAGCACATTCTAAACATGCACACAACTCTAACTTCTCTATTTATTAATTTTCTCAAAAGCACTTGATAATCCATCATATCAACACATCTCAAGAATATCATAAAGATAGCTCCATGTACTCACAACATCTCATCAACATCTCAACTATATTAATATTGCATAACCCCAAATATCCTATACTATGTTGACATTGTTATCAATCGATATGCACCCTTGTCGATTTTGTAGAAATTAGACTCATTCATGGAAACATGGAAACTCTTTTTTAGATGTGGGTGATTTGAGCAAAAAGAGAATCTCTAGAGTGATATGGTTATCCTCGAATGATGAATATTATTATAAGTACTTTCTAGGAAAAGGGATAGAAGGATAGCTTGAAAATGAAATTTAACACTAATTGATGATTAACTGTTATTTCTAAAAAATCCAGATTTTACCACTCACAATAATTCCTCTATTACAATAGCTCTCACAATCTCATTGGTACATGGTTTCATTAGTAATTTGCATGAAGATTCAAAGGTATTGAATACATCATGCAACCTGAAAACATGAAATTCTATGCAAAGACTCATAAAAGCAAGACATATAAGGCTTCAAACTTGAAAACACAAAGACATCAAATTTTTGTTACAAGGTTGAGACAAGAAACGAGAAGAACTTTGTTGCTTTATTGAAACTGAAAGAGCGTATCTATCTGAACTGAGTACAAATAAGTTTACAAGCTCAAAATGTTAAGAGCAAGAAATTGCCAACTGAACTGAGAAGAAGAAGAAAGCTAAGTCTTCTTCAAGATAAATCTCTCTAAAAACCCTAATTCGAGCTCACAAAGAAAGATCAAGGAAAAGGCATCAAAATTGTCTCAAAAGTTTGCATAAAAGCAGAAAAAACACACTGTTTCCATGTTCATACTGTCCAACCTCTAAAAATAGACAAAATTTTATTTTAAAGCGAATAAAACAACTTATCTCTCCAAGAGGAATCTCAAATCTGACCCAAGAAAAACTCAACCCCAATCTGCTAAAAATAGCAAAGAGATAAAACCATCTGCTTTATCCTTGCTTTACATAATATGCAAATCTTATACTTTCTCAATCTGACCTAATTTTGCAATTAAAGATTGTTTTGAAATCTTTTGCAAAAAATTACAACTTATATCTCCATTACAAATCTTGATTTTCTCAAAAAATCATAAAGATATACAAAGCACAACTCTCCTCATCAATATCCTAATTGATTTTCTTTAAAATCAATTGAAAATAAAATAAACCCTAAATATGAAAGCTCATCTCCAAGGAAAAACTGATTATATCATTCTTATTTTAATTGATCTTCTCCAAAATCAATTAAAAAATAAAACCCTAAGTCAAAATTAAAATCTCATTATAGTTTTATTATGATGTTTTTGACTTAGGAGTTGATTATCTTCAAAACCAAACACAAGGAATCGACCACCACTATGTGTATTTGATTTGGACATTGATAATTCTTAAAAAACTAAGGGAAAATCCCTAAGTCGACTTAGGGTAAAGCAAAACCCTAATGAACAAAATGCGAAGAATGCCCTATCTTTTCACATCATTTTGCAAAGTGAACTTTTGGAGAAAATGGCTCTGCTGTGAGCTCCGCCATGAGCTAGGGTTTGACACTTTAGAGCTTGATTTGAGCTCACTCCTCTTCGATTTGATCATATTCGGCCTCCATAACAAAGGGTAAGTGTTTTCTCCTGTATCCATTTCATTCCTTGGCTTCTTTGATGGGAATAAAAGCCCTTACCAGCCGGGCTTTTGATATATCTATCTAATGCTTCTGTATTAGGTCTATTTACCAATGCCATGCTATTTGGCCACCATACATAAGCTCGACTTGGGAATTTTGACTTGTTTCTTCAAGGCTCAACTGTGGTTTCTTCAATGCCATAAGGGTAGGAAAATGGTTTTCTTTTCCTGTGCATTTCCATCTTCAATTAGATTGTTTTCAGCTAAATTTCAAAAAGATATGTGAAATCTGTGTTTCTCTAGCTCTGGCTATGCACATTTTCTATAACATTTTTTGTTGTATTTTTTTATTTGCTTGCTGATAACTCCATTCAGTCGCGCCATATGTGAGCTCTTTGGAAGCTCTTTGAGAGCTTGTCTTCTGTGTGTGAAAGCTCATAAGAGCTAGCCGCGCCATGATCATAGTTTCCTTGGGTTGATTGAACCTCACTCCATTTCATAATCTCTATCTTTAGATTTGTAGAAAACCCTAGATGGGTAGTTGTAAAAGAATGAAGAAGAGTTGTAGTTTATAAAAACCCTAGAGTGGGTATCTCTAAAAATTGTATTATCTTCCCTTGAATTCAAAAACCCCAAAATGGGTGGTATTACTTTTCTTTCTTCATGAGGGATTTAGAGCCTAGAGCCAACAAAGGATACCTTCGGGATGGCTAATCACCGGTGTAGCCGAAAGGTGGCGCCCGTGCCCTAGCCCGTTTTTCTGATTTTCTTGTCTGTGCGCAGTGGGGAGGGTGAGTTCTTGTTGGTTGGGGGTTTTTTCATCGTTGCCTGAGCACGTTTTCCTGTTCTTCTTGGGGGCCCGTGGTCTTTGCCAGATTTCCCTTGGTGCCGCTGGTGTAGGGACGTCGTGGGTGGATCTCCTGGCGGGGTGCGTGGCTTATCTGCAGTGTGGGGGCCGTTGGGTTGGCTGAAGGCGTTGCCTGCTGTCTTTTTGGTGTGGGGCTGCGTGGGTGGCGGCTGTGGAGTGGTGTGGGGTGGTGCGGTGGGGTGAAGTTTGGGGCTGCGAGTGGGGCTGTGGGGTGCTGAGGTGAGGGGTGTGGTGGAGTGGTGGGGTCTGAGGTTGGAGCTTGCGAGGGGTGGTGTTGTGGGTTTTGTGGGAGCCAATCCTTGGTGGGTGTGTGTGGGGGCTTTCCCCCGAGTGGGAGCTTGGGCTCCCGTGTCCGTTGAGGGCTTGGATCTCCGCTGCTGTTTCTTTCTTCTCAATGGAGTCTGGGGAGCCTTCGGGGGAGGGACCTAAGCTGGATTTTCGATCTGCTCTTGGGTCGCATCCCTTGCCTTCGGGGTCTCGTCTGCACGATAATATTCTTTTTTCTCAGAATGTGGATAAGAATGAGGCGGGTTTGTCAGGAGGGTTTCGTGTCCCAAAGGTTAACGGCTGTCTTGAAAGGTGCAAGGAAAGGCGAATGTTGTGATCCCGATGGAGATGCTCGCGGATGATATTGAGTACTACTCAAGACATTCGTTGTATTGTAAATTTTTGGGTCTGAAGATTTCATTGCAATTTTTGGAGACCTGGGCCCGAAGGACTTGGATGCCATTAGGAGAGATGGAGATACGGCTCCTTGCTAATAACTATTTCATGGTCACGTTTGACTGCATGGCGGATAGGATCAAGGTTTTCGAAGGAGGCCCTTACTTTTACAACCAGGTGGGCTTGTTTATCAAGCCGTGGCATGCAGGATTCAACCCGGCTGAGGAGATTCCTAGTCGGGTGCCAGTTTGGGTTAGATTGCCGAGGTTACCGGTTGAGTGTTGGCGGGAGGATGTTCTGCATTTACTTGCCTCAATGCTTGGTAAACCTGTTGGTTCTTCGCAACAGACACAGTTCAAAAAGGTAATGACATTTGCCCGTTTCTGTGTGGAAATTGATTTAAGTAAACCCTTGCCAGATTCTTTAGAAGTGTGTGCTGGCTCTTACTCATGGGTTCAACAACTTGATTATGAGACTTTACCTTTTAGATGTCGGTTGTGTCATGAGTATGGTCACTTACTGCGTAGATGCCCAAGGGCCAAGCCTATGGAGACTAATTCTTCTCTGCCACCTAGGAATCCTTCGGGGATGGATAAGGGGAAAGGCCCTGTCCAAGAGGGCGGTCCTGGGGAGGATGGCTTTCTTCCTGTCAAGCCTCGGAATAGGAATAAGGGGCTTAAAAGGTCTTTGAAAGAGAGGCAGGATGAGGATTCTTATAACAGATTTGAGGTGTTGGAGGGTCTTAGCCAGCAAGAGGTGAATCCAGGGTTGGTTGATCTGGATCAGGGCAAGCTGGATGCGGAGCAGCAAGGGCAGCCTGGTGGAGCTGGAATTGGCAAGTCATCAGTTGGGAGTGGATTCGGTTGTTCAGGGTGCTGAGCTGGAGGGGGGAGGCTTTGGCCAAGAGGGGAGCAGCCCTGGGGTTTCCCTGGCCCCTCAGGCAGTGGGATCTTTGCAGATGGACTCAGACTTAAGGGTAGAGGCTCAAAGAGAATCAGGTAGTGGGGTGGTGAAAGACAAAGTGGTTGGGTCTTTCCCTGAACAGAAAGCTGGTTCGGTGGGGGGAAAAAGCAATAAGACGGCTCCTCAATTAGGCATTCTTCAAAAAGACTTTAAGAAAGGAGGAGTGGAGAAAGGTTCTAAGTTGGGCAGGAAGAAGGACCTGGAGAAGATTAAGATGATAGGGGAAAATTTGGTGGAATCAGGGTCAGTTAAGACTCTGGACTCGCACTTCACCAGCCCTTTGAAATGATTGTACTATCCTGGAATGTTAGGGGCTTGAACAGTGGCCCTCGACAAAAAGCTGTTCGAAATTTAGTTAGAAGTCAGTGTCCTGATATTCTTTTTTTACAGGAGACTAAGCTCTCGGTGGATGGTATGATGGGTATTATGCCTAAGCTTTGGATGAATGGGGATTGCCAGTGCATTGGTGCTTTGGGTGCCTCTGGAGGGGTTGCTTGCTTATGGAACCCTCAGAAGATTTGCCCCCTTTGGTGGTTTTCTTTCAAGTCCTCTATCTCTATGGTGGCCTCTTGTTATGAATCGGGGGAAGTAGTACTTTTCTCCAACATTTATGCGCCTGTTGATTTGCAGGGGAAGCAGCTTTTGTGGTCAAATATTAGGTATGTGCGAAGTATGAACCCTTACTTGCCATGGATTATTGGGGGAGATTTCAATGCTATCACTGAAATTGCTGAGAAGCGGGGGGGTACCATGAGATTGGAGGCTTCTGCTTTCCTCTTTCAGGATAATATTTCTGCTTTGAATCTTGTTGATATCAAGCCAAGTAATGGACACTTTACCTGGAATAATCGACGCTCAGGAGAAAATGGCATTGCAGAGCGGCTAGATCGGTTTATGGTTTCTTGCTTTTGGGTGGGTGATAGGTGGGTTACTTGCTCAGAGATTTTGGACTGGAGGAGTTTGGACCACTGGCCCATTAAGCTTTCTATCAGCATGGTTGGGCGGACCCATAAACCCTCTTTTAAATTCCAGCTTATGTGGCTTCGGGACCCTGATCTCCATGATTATGTTGCTCAGTGGTGGCAGGAGGGAAGACCTTCTTTTGGTATGTCAATGTATGTTTTTACTAAGCTTCTTTACTAAGCTTCTTCAATTTGTTAAATATAAGATTAAACGTTGGAATAAGCAATGTTTTGGGAATATTTTTAAGGCCAAGTCTGTTGCACAAGTTAAGCTGGATGGTATTACGAGGTTGATGAGGGAGAATGGGGTGTCTGAGGCTCTATTGCAGGAGGAATCTAGGGCTTTGAAAGCTCTAGAGGAGTGGGAATTACGGGAGGAGATCTTTTGGAAACAAAAATCTCGGATTGACTGGCTTCAGGAGGGGGATAAAAATTCTGCCTTTTTCTTCAATTCGGTGAAGGCGCGGAGGCATGGTAACTCTATTCCTGTTTTGATTTCAGATGGGGGAGAGAGGTTGAATTCTTTTCAGAGTATTTCTGATGAGGCCGTCCATTATTTTTCTACCCTTTTTAGAGAGGATTTGCAGGGGAGTGTGGTGGGGGAGGCACAGGTCCTTTCTTGCATACCCCAATTGGTGTCTCAGGAGATGAGAAGGGATCTTATGGGGGAGATCACTCTTGAAGAATTAGAGGGGACGGTATTCCAAATGAAGAAAGGAAAGGCCCCTGGCCCCGATGGTTTCCCGGTTGAGTTCTTCCAAGAGTTTTGGGAGATCATCAAGTTGGATTTATTAGAAGTGGTCAAGGAGTCGCAGCGGAATAAGCAGATGTTAAAGGCTCTGAATTCCACTTTCCTGGCTCTTATCCCGAAGTGTGATGGTGCGGATAGGATGAGCAACTTTCGGCCTATATCCTTGTGTAATGTGGTGTATAAGATTATCTCGAAGCTGATTGCGAATAGGCTGAAAAAGTGGTTGCCGTTACTAATATCTGAGGAGCAAAGTGGTTTTGTGGAAGGCAGGCAGATTCTGGATGGTATTGTTTTGGCTATTGAGACCATCCATTCTATGGCTAACTCTAGGGCTAAGGCTATGTTTATCAAGTTGGACATGGCAAAGGCTTATGACAGAGTCCGATGGTCTTTTCTTCAGAGGATCCTGGCTACTTTCGGTTTTGGGGAAGATTGGATCCAATGGGTCATGAGTTGTATCACGTCTGTTTCTTTCTCTGTGTTATCTAATGGGATGCACTCGGAGTTGTTTGAGGCAACACGTGGGATAAGACAAGGTGATCCTCTTTCCCCTTACCTTTTCATTTTGCTTGTGGAAGGCTTGGGGCGCCTTCTGAGGAGCCAAGTGGAGTTGGGGCTCATTCAGGGGTGGCGGTGGGGTGGCAACTTACCTCCTTCGTCCCACTTACAGTTTGTAGATGATACTGCCTTGATGGGGATGGCTACTATTAGGGAAGCTACTAATATTCGGCGGGTGTTGGATATGTATCTTGAGGCCTCAGGTCAAGCAATCAATGAAGATAAGTCTTCCATTTATTTCTTTAATACTCCAAATCCTATACAGAGGCGAATTGCACAAATTCTTCATTTTCAGATTGGGTCCCTTCCTATGTCCTACCTTGGGGTTCCTATCTCGGTGGGCAGATTATCGAGGGAGTCATGGCAGCCTATTCTGGATAAATTTCGTTTGAAGGTTACCCACTGGACCAATCGGTGGTTGTCCTTTGCTGGGCGGGTGCAATTGTTGAAATCCGTGGTCCAGGCTCTCCCTATTTATCGGTGTATGCTTCAGGTGGCTCCGATGGGTTTTGTTAATGAGTTGGACTCTTTGGCAAGACAGTTTTTATGGGCTGGTAGCGTGATGACTTCCAAGTGGAGTTTGGTTAAGTGGGATACTGTTTGCTGTCCTAAGCAGCTTGGGGGTTTGGGGTTGAGACATTCCTCTCTGGCTGGGACAGAGTTGGCAGCAAAGCTTTATTGGAGATGGTGCACTGAGAAGGATAGGATTTGGGCTAGGATTCTGTCCTATAAGTACCTTCAGAGTACTCCTAGGGAGGATATTCCTCGTTATCCCCTGTTAGGTAAGGGCTCAGCTGTTTGGGCTACCCTCAAGAAGGGAGCGAGGCTTATCAAGGATGGTTTATTTTGGATTTGTCGGAGGGGGATGGAGGTTCAATTTTGGTATGATTCCTGGGATGGGTACCCTCCCATCCTTTCTCAGTTCCCTGAATTGATGGCTTTGAGTAGGAGATTCGAGGATGTTGGCTGGACACGGGTAAGTGACTTTAAGGTAATTTCATACCAGGGCCAACTTGTGAGTTCTAGATGGATGACTCCTGAGGAGTGGCCGATTATGGGCATGGAAGAGGATTGTAGGCTTCTGCATAGTATTCTTTTGAGCAGACAATGTAATCCTTTAAGGGACAAGGATATTCTTGCTTGGTCTCCTAATCCAAAGGGGCACTACACGGTTGCGTCTGGATATCGGAGGTTATTCTCTCAAAGGTTTGAGGGGGAGGAAGTTTCGTGGTGGAAGAAGGTTTGGAATAAGTTTTCTTGGCCGAAATGTAATTGCTTTGCTTGGATTTTGGCTTGGAACAAGTGCCTGACTTGGGACAAGATTCAGATGCGTGGCTTTCAGGGACCGTCTATGTGTGTGATGTGTGGGAAAGGTGAGGAAAACTCTTCGCACCTTTTCTTCCGGTGTCCTTTCTCCCTGCAACTCTGGCATTTCTGGTGGAATGTTTGGGGAAATCCTTGTATCCATGCCTCCTCTTTAGTTGAGTTCTGGAATAGCTTGGGCAGGCCTCCCTCGAGGGCTTCCTTTTTGCAGGATGTGTGGTTGGCTGGCCCAATTTTTTTGCTGTGGCAGATTTGGCTTGAAAGGAATAGGAGAATTTTTCGGGGTGAAGTGTTGCAAGTTCAACAGGTGTGGTGCAGAATTCTTGGGATGGTCCAGGAGACTATCCAAGCCAAAGGAGATGTGGAGCTGCCTTTGGAAAAGAAGGATGCTGAGGTGGTGGCCCGATTGGGTATACAAGGGTTTTCCCCGTTGGCCTCTTGTGGACGGAAGGATAGTCGTGTGAGGCAGCGGGTGCAGAGGCAGGGGTCCTGGGTTCCTCCCCCTGCGGGAACCTTGAAGGTTAATACTGATGGTTCGTCTAGGGGAAATCCTGGCCCAGCTGGGGTTGGAGGGGTTGGGCGGGATTCCTCGGGTTCGGTGGTGTTCCTTTTCTCCATTCATATGGGGACACAGACTATTAATTTTATGGAAGGTTGGGCGATTCTTTATGCTTTGAGGAGGGCCTACGAGCTGGGGTGGCGTAGGGTAATTTGTGAATCTGATTCTCAGGTTCTGATTAACTTACTGAATAAGGGGAGGAGTTTGGAGGTAAATTGGCAGTTGGCGGTTCTGGTTCAGCAGATTTTGCAGATTGGGTCTCTGATGGAGAGAGTGTCTTTTGTCCATATTCCGCGGGAGTGGAATAGGACGGCTGACTGTTTGGCCAAATGGGCTTCAGAGCATCTTGTGGATTGGAAGATTGATGATTGGGCTCAAATCCCTCCTGAGCTCAGCTCGGATTTGGGGAGGGTTCTTGCTGAGGATACTAGGGGTGCTGAATGATTTGGTTCGTGGTCTTGTTGGCTTTTATGTTCTTTCTGGGCTTTGGCCCTGGGCTTGGATGTAATTCTGGTTTCTGATCTTCAATAAAAATTTTACCCCTTTATTTAAAAAAAAAAAATGTCCCGACATCCTTTTTATCTTAACTAATTAAATAAATCCTATTTATTTAATAATGTCCTAATTAAACATTATTCTTCCTAATTAATTAAATAAACCTTATTTATTTAATTATGTCACTAACTTAACTTATTCTTCTATTTTAATTAAATAGTTATCATGTAATTATGTAATTAACATCAAACACCCTTCTCATATTAAATAATTGTTACAATTTTTTATTTAAACCACTTTCCTACTTCTAGATTAAATATTAATTATTTAATTCTCCAATATTCGCTCAACATGATCCATTAATAAATCAATTTTTATTTATTGATTTAATCTCTACTTGCATATTCATCAAACGATTAATTAATTAATTATCTTCACACACATTGATTGGTCAATTAAATCTATTGATTATTCAATCAAATCCTTGACCGATCAATCAAACCCATTAATTATTCAATCAAATATGTTGACTAACAAATCAATTCCATTGATTATTCAATCCCACTAATTAGTCAATCAGTCTTATTGATTAATTAATCAATTTCCATTGATTATCCAATTAATTCCTTTGATTGAATTAATCAAGCCAATTAACTCTCCAATCTATTTCCTCTCAACGGACCTCAACCATTGATCTAGATCTTTCATCTTCAAATCCAAATCATCTGTCTAAAACAAGCATTTCTATAAAAGAAAGCCTTCATTGCACATTGATGTCTAACCATGAACTCTTAAACTTTGGCATTTGCATCATTGTAATCATTCTCAAATATACTTGAAGCTCATAGCGAAAGAGTAGCATACCCATTTCTGAGAGCAAAGCTTACAAAGAAGGAACAATGGAAGTCGTCCATAGCAATATGATGAAGGTGAAGGTGTCACTTGCTTAAAATCTGGTTTCACTTATCATTGCATGTTTTCCATTGAATGGAGTGGATTTTGTTGAATAATTAGGATTGCACATGGTGGTTATGTGCTTCATTTCCTATTAACTCTATAACATTGGGTTGAATTTCCAATTTATAATTTGGTGAACCCAACATGAAAATCATGTTTGTAACTAATTCTATATGGATTTAAGTTTTTGTGAAGCTACAAGAACAACACAATTGTGGCAAACAACAACGCAATCATGGAAAAATGCTATTTAACTGTGGGGTCCTAAATCATAGTCACCTGACCAATCAACATAGTCACCAATCTCAGTGGTGTATATGTAGTTTGTTGTGTCCTACTCACTATTATTTTCTACTTATTTTGCAAGTTTTTGATAGTCTATCATATATGTGCCTTCATAAACTACAATCGACGAATGAAACGTCGCAATTGCTTTCCTGAGCGTCGCATCCGAGGCTTTTGGAAACATAATCGCTTCTCTGTGTGACGCATCTAAGACCTCCTGCACTGCAAGTGACTAATAAAAAAAAAAGGTAAATTAATAATGAATACAATACTATTTTTATTTTTACTAGTAGAGTAAGGTTTTTCATGTTACTAATCCTTTTCTTCTAGCTTGTGGCATTTTCATATTATCTTACATATTTCAATTTTGGTGCTTAAAATTGACATGGGTTTTACACACTTTAATTTTGGTGCTTAAAAATTGACATGGTTTTTACACACTTCAATTTTGGTGATTAAAATGGACATTATTTTTTACACACTTCAATTTGGTAATTAAAATGCACATGGTTTGTACACATTTCAATTTTGGTGCTTAAAAAGGACACGATGTTTACAAATTTCAATTTTGGTGCTTAAAAAGAACAACACAATCTCCCACATTTGATTTTTGTTGCTCTTAAAAAAAGAAACACAAATCTCATCTTGTTATCTTGGGTTTAAAAAGAACAATGTGTTTGAACATGCCATCTTTCATTTGGGGTTAAAATTAACGGACAAATTGAACACTTCATTTTGGTGTAATTAAAAAGAACCATTTGATTACTATCTCTTGTGCACTTGCACACGAAGGTGTGTTGTTCATAGTATCCTCTCCCCTTGCGCACTTGTGTAATCTTGGGTGATGAGTAATAGTGACATTAACCTTCATCATTTTATTTGAAGTAGGAGGTCTACCTTGAGACATGTAATAATCGAAAACTCAAGGGTTCAACCTTAAGCGATGTTTTTGGGCATGCTATATAAATTAACTATGAGCAAAAGCTGTAGGTCCATCTGTGTATGTAGCACTCCAGACTTGCATGGGTTTCCTGATGCGATGTTTGAGAGGATGATAGTGTTCACCGATATTGTACCACTAAAAACCTTTTGTTTTAGAAGCCTTTAAAGTCCTTCAAATGTAACTAATGAAGTGGTGCAAGGGATACAAATTGTACCTTGAAGCTACTCACCGTGTACTTTCCTAGCTCGAGATAGAACTTGTTGAGTTGCTAACAATGGCATCTCGATAAGTGAATGAAGGTGTGCTTGTGGCATCTGTCAATGACCTTGTGTCATTGTAAGTCTACAATCCACCTTTGTATAGAGAAGGCATTTTTACAATTGAACCAGTTGTTCAAATACCTAATCTTTCTAAGTATTTACCCCTTAAATGGGATGTGGGCCCATCTACAGTTACACACCCATTCTACCACAACATTATGTTGTACATGTTTGATTCTTGTTTTGAACAAAGTGTAAATGTTCTTATCATTGGAAACAAAACAATTTGTTAAAATCAACTAATCACTTATCAAACGTTTGTTTTTTGTTTTTTCTTCACTGAATTACATCTAAAAATTAGAAAATTAAAAAATATTAGGGTTCCTAGAGGGCATTTGTTTTCCTAAACTAATTCACCACATTTGTTAGCCTATGTGTCACAACTATGTATCTACACCACAAAAATAATGCAATGCATCTATTGTCGACTGCGACACAATTGTCTAGTGAAACACCACTTCTCTATTAGTTGAAATTCCTACCTTAGTGAACAAAACTAAACTACAACTGGGTGCAATGCATATGAATAGTTCTGCAACGTAACTATTGTTGACTACACCGCAGTTGCAATCCTATGCACCACATCTATGGCTTTGTCTATCACATTTGTCTGACAAGAAAAATAGAGCTAAATTCAAAGGTTGCATTAAAACCTGATCTTTACACTGAGTTCCACAATCTAAAATAGTCGATTTTCACTACATATTCAACATTTCTAGCTTTCATGGGTTACAATATTATCATTTTTATAAATCATATCATAGAGTCCTTAAACCATCTTGTCTTGAAAATCTTGAAAATTGAATACCAAAAACAAGTTTAGAGGTCAAAGTCTAGAGTTGTCATTTGGAGAATCTCAAAACCTTGTCATTTGCAAATCTACCTCATCAACAAAAGTTGGATTGCAACTCATTATTCTAGTTGTGAATTCACTTTTTTACAAACTTTTTGATCAAACAAAAGTTGAAACTCAACTCATTTGTCTAGTTGTGGGATTACTTTTCATCAAATCCATCACTATCACTTAGAGGTTTAGGATTTTACACGTGGTCACACTATTATCAAAAGTGAAAACTTGTCAAAAGTTATCATTTTTTAGGGTCCAAAAGTCAAGGTAACAAAGGTATCTTGCACTTAGCAAAATATTATCAAAAGATCACAAAAACATAGTTTTCATTTTAGTCATTTACCTTCGAAATTTCTAAAATAAAAAAATATCAAAAACATAAATTAAACTCATCTTACTTACATTCATACCAAAATTTAAAAAAACCAAAAAAAATCAAAAATATAGAAAAAAGACAAAGTTCAAACACCATCACTTTTATGGTTGTCACACGATCACAAATTAAAAGAAAAGAGATGGACTCATCTTCTAATCTGATGTACAACCCACTAGTGATGTGAAATTTGGAAAAAAACCTAGTACTCACACAAGCTCCCAAAATTAGAATCTTCCCCCTTTTGAGGATTACACATTGAAAGAGGTTACCAAAGACTCGCACTTGAGGAAATAAAAAATGCATCTCAAGATCCAAGGATCTTGAGAATTATTGATGAAATTGTGTCAACAGACCCCAACAAATATTTTATGTAATTAGCACAACATGGAGCTAAGATACCATATGATTTTGACATAAACTCCATCATAGGGGAGAGTCCTAACATTACGACACCAAGATTTGGTCCCATGAATCAACCTCCACCATCACTTACACCTACTACATCACAACCCACATCACAATTGAACATAGGCATGTTGTCTTCCCAAATGTCTCATTACACATCAACTATGAATGCTACACCACCACGTACATCCACTAAACCCATGGTAAATCCATTTTCCTCTACATATACAACTGCAACACAAACACCACGGCTGTAGCCCAAACTTCTTCCCATGCAAATACATCAAGTAAGATACGAAAGACCAACCCTTCATATCTTGGACCAACATCCACTTCACAAAACGTAAATGTAGTGTAAGAAAAAGTATCCCTTTTTCACACTTAATTTGGGAAATAATTAATAATAAAAAGACTAAATTATGCCTTAATTTAGTGTTGTAATGTGTATTTTACATATTCACATTGAGTTTAGGGCCCTATTAAATCAAATGGACTTAATTGTGCCTTATTTTTTGTGTTGTAAGGTGTACCTTTACACTTTCACACTAATCTAGGGCTCTATTAATTAATTGAGATTAATTATGCCTTAATTGGCCCCTTTAATTCAAATCCAAGCCTAATTAATTACAATTCTTAAGGGTAAAACCCGACATTCCTTAGTGCCATGACATAACACTTAACATTGGAGAATGTGTGTCCTAAGTAAGTGACCTAGGACCCATTCACCCAAGGGAAAATAGGTCCTCGCTTAGGCCTAGGACCTAAATTTCAAATATGTTTTTGGCGATATTTCAATGATTTCAAATGTGTATTGACATGTCGGCTTGTGTTATTTGAATTTTGGGAATTAATGTTAATATATGTATAAATAAGAGGTTATTTCATTATGTTTCACCCAAGAAAGTTTTCATGAGCACCTAGAGCATTCAAGTGAGCATTATTAAGAGCAATTTCAAGGCATTCAAGGGAAAATTTGAAGAAGATTATTGCAGCATTCAAGATCCTATTATCATGTCAAATCTTTCTTGCATCATGCATGTTGTTTGAGTTAATATGTTGATGTAGTGTTCAAGATCAATTCAAGCATGTGAAAGGCATTATTTCAAATCAAGTTTCATGATCAAGATCCACATCCATTGAAGTTAATTCATGCAAGTTGCATATCCAAATTCCAAGGTTCAAACAAGGGTTTGGTGAGTTGTGACATTGCATTTTTTCATTCATCATTCCTTCATAACCCCCATTCACCTAACAAACGACATTTTTCTCTCTTGATATGTGATTGTAGATTTTAGGTGGAAGATCTATTGAAGAGAAAAATTGCAAAGTTGTCAAAGTTGCATTTGTTGTCACCATTCTTGTAATTTCACAAAAATTGACCTATAGGATTTATTTTCGGCTTTCCAACAGCGAGATTTGGTAATTTGGGAGTGTAAACACATCAAAACAAAACCTAGAAACAGATTTTCAAGAGCCCTAGCCAGGACCCATTCGCTATAGGGTGAATGAATCCTTAGTTTTCTTTGAAATAACACTTTTGGTGATTGGTACACATCACTTTCCCATTCTCAGGTCTACAATTTAACGTTCAGTTCCATCAAAATTGAGCTTAATATTCTAGATCCACTTTAATTGCAATTTGGAGTTAATTTGCTATTTTAAAACTTTCTCCCCAAACTGTTGTTTGACCTAGACCCCCATCCTTGCATAAAAGGGAAATTTGCAAATTCACACTTTGACTTGACTCACCTTTTGGTTGACAGTCATTTCATTGTTTGGATCTCATTTCATAATGAATTGAGGAAGCATAGGACCCCTTTTCCCTCTTTGGA
>VDFB02188324.1:0-23716 GCA_007258455.2 Sequoia sempervirens | reverse complement strand
TCCATTCTTTTGAATGAAACTATTCGAGGGCCACCATTGGACATTCCTCTCAACACCACCTTCTTCCCATCAAATTGGAACTTGAGCTCCATTGTTTGTAGATTGAGAGAGATTTCACCAAGTGAACGTAACCATTGTATGCCAAGTACTGCATCTGTGTCACCAATAGTAACCACATAGAAGTCATCTTTGACTTCATAGTTGCCTAACTGCATGGACATGTTAGGAACTCTTCGGGTGCAGGAAATATGAAACCCATCAGCCACCATGACTTTGAAGCCTTCAAATTCTTCAGTTTTGAGACCTCTCTTTGCAACCACACCTTCATCAATGAAGTTATGCGTTGCACCAGTATCAATTAAGGCAACAATACGATGACCTCCAACTCCACCACGAACCTTGAAAGATTCGTTCTTTTGGAAACTAGAGAGTTGGGCAATAGGGCCCCCAACTCCTGCCTCATGATCAGACTCTTCTGTGGCTCTTTCTTCTTCGCTGTCCCCAAAATAAGACTACTGATCAGACATATCAGATTCTGATCCATAATCAGAATAGGTTCCCATTTGATTATAACGTCCTCTTCCAGGACATCTATGACCCTTAGTCCAAGGCTCTAAACATGTATAACACTTGCCCTCCTTTCTGAGCTGTTCACGTTGCTCTTCAGTCAACTTAGGTGGAAACTTCTTGTGCTGATTAGAAGAATGTCTCTTATCCTTCTTATGGCCAAAAGGCTTAGGCGGAAATTTAGGCCTAGGGGCTGATAACTCCATACTTCGAGACTTCTTGATTGCTTCTTCAAGACTGGTGGATCGAAAGCTTCAACCCACCCTTTCAAGGGTTCAACCAAACCTTCAGAAAACAAAAGAACCAATCTTCTTTCAGTGATGTTTGGCACCATCACAGAAAGTCTCTGAAAATCAGCAATGTAAGAATCCAAGGAGCCATGTTGCTTCAGTTGTGCGAGCTCACGAAATCTTACTTCAGGATCCTTAGTGTCGAACCTATCAATCAACTTGTTGGTGAATTCACCGTAGGTTCGAATAAGGTTATGGCCAAGTGTGACCAAACCATGGTACCACCACTCATGGGCAGCTCCCTCCAAATGAAGTGTTGCAAACTTGATGGCATCTTCTTCTGGCATGGGACGAAGTGAAAGGTAGTTGTCTAACTTTTGAACCCACGATCTTGCTGAACACTTATCACTTCCATCGAAGTGATCCAATGACATCTTCCCAAGGGCTTGTTGATAATCAGTTATATGAGCCATATAAGCACGGTTATCAACTCTTCCTCCGTTTCTTCTGTTTTTCTGGTTCAAGAATTGATCAAAGGACCATTGGTCTCTAAGATCAGGGGGTAAGGTGGCATACTCCAAGTAGGCTTGCGTGGCATCGTCTACCAAAGGAATGGCAGCTTCAACTTGCGGTTCTTCCCTCTGAGTGAATGTAGGAAAGAGCGGCCTAGAGGCTGATCCGCTGGAGGTGGCCTCATGCTGACCAATAGCTCTACTTCCTCCATTACCATTGTTTCCATTGTTCCCATTAACTCCACTGCTTTCTCCTGTAGCATGGTTTTGATTAGGAGTATGATTCTGAGGAGTTTGCTGGTCCATTCGAGCAAGTAACCGGGACATCATCTCAATCATTCCATCAAACTTCTTTTCCATCCTTACATCTTTCTCATCCATGGCCTGCCTAAGATTGTCCGGAGCACAGCCCCAACCTTACTTCAAAGATTAACCGCTTCTTCCCGCTTCCTCAAGCTTCCAAAGAGTAACGCTTCCGCACCCGCGCACAGAAGTCTTGTCTTCCGGTTATCCTCGCGGTAGTACATTCCGCAACCATCATTACTCATCTCGACAATCAATCACCGGAAGTACCGTGTTGGCGTAATTCACAGCTCACATAACATCAGAATGATCCTGACAATTTTTTTGTTTTTTAAATGAGATTACAATTCACACAAAGAATCAAGCAAGGCATAGCACACTAACCAAACATGTGGGAAAGAATCGCATCCAGAATGTACACCAGATCCCGGAAAGGTGAGTATTGCTGAGGATCTATGCAAATGCAAACTGAAAGGAACTCTAACCAAGAATGCGCCTGTGCAGACGAGCATATGGTCAGAGGATCAATGCATGATGAACAAAATGTAACCCTAACCAAGAATGGCGCCGAGTGATGGCGAGCATATGGTCAGAGGGTCCCTAAACTACTTAACTGAAAGTAAATAGGCGGCAAGCCAGCCTCTTCCACTTATTCAGTGGGAAGTACATGTAAATTCAAGATGACAGGAGAGAATTGCTGACACTACTACTGTTCAGCTTACAATAAATTAGAGAGCCTTCCAATAGCACAAGATTAGAAACTTCCAAAGCTGTAACAAATTAAGAAACCTCTCCAACACTCTCAAACTCTTTGAATATCAACTCCTCACTCAACTGCTGATTTTCTTAAATCTGATATGACTGATTTTTGACAGAAAATGCATAGAACAACACAACAAATTACTAAAAAGCTCACAAAACACTCAAAACTCACTCAAATGACATGAAATCAAGTGCAGATTACTCTACTGATGATGGCGCCCAAGATGCATTCCTAAAACCTCCCAAAATAACCATTATTTATTTTGCACGAATTTCAAGGCAACTCTAGAATGGTACGGCCCAGCTGCAAGGGCGATTTTGCTCCATAAATTCAAAGACACTTTAATAAAATCTGCAAATGGGCTAGAATGGTCGCCCCTCATAGACAAATTGATGGATTCAATACCCAGAACAATAGCATTTTTATTCCAAGAGCTATGAGCAATTCTTACATTCTACTATGATATTCAGCGACTTCAGAAATGAGACAGAAATGCAAACTAGAACTCCAAAATGCAAATACTCAACTGAAAATGCAAATCAAACCTATTACAAGCTAACCTCTCAACTAGTTGCTATCTTTCAAGCAAGAAGATGAGCCCATGCTAGGAGGTGTGCTTTCCTCGAAGCGAGTGCCTGAAGACAATTCAGCAACATAACGATGTGGTAGACAAAAGATCCCAAATGAAGAGCTGAGGCCTGAATATAAAGACATGAAGAGAACCTTCTAGAAGCTTCAAGAAGGGCGCCCAAAACCTAATTTTGAATTCAAACATATTCCCTCTAAAAGTGGCATCCTTTTTCCTTTTAATCAAATATTTCACTTTTTAAATAAAAGTCAATCTCCTCAAGTAGGTGTCCATTTCACTTAGCTCATAATTTGACTTTTTAAAACATAATTTATCTCACAATGACGCCTTGACCCTTTAAGTCCCCCTTTTAAAAACAACATGAAGTTGTACTGCTAGGTAAAGGGGGTTATAATATTAAAATATAATATTATAATGAAAAATACTTATCTCTCCAAGAAAAATGCACCCAAGGCCAAAAACTGAAGTGCCAGCTGAACCAACTGAAGAAAAAGACCAACTGAACCCAACCTGTCCATTGCTAAAAATAGAATTTACTAAAAATAGTAAATTCATGAAGTTACTCGGAATGCCAAACTGACCAAACCATCGCAAAGCTCTTCGAAAACCCAGAAAGAATCCGCAATCAGAATTCCAAACTTCAAGCAACAACCTCCTCAAAATAAGGAAACCCTAATTTCACCATCTGAGTAGCCTACGGGTCTCCGGAATAGGCCAACGGTCAACATAAACGATCACATTTGAGAAGGGGACATTACAGCCCTACGTTTCTGATTGCAATGTTACTTGCACTCTCCAAAGCATGTAGGTCGAACACTAGCTTGATGTGATGCAAGTTAGTCTCAACTATTTTGATGAAGTCATGGTATAGAGCTGACTTGGTCTTGAAATCATTGGGAGTGTATTCCATTCTGAAAACCTTGAAGAATGACTGTAAACTTGCCTATGTTCAGACAAGTTTTGAGCAACTTTCTATTTTTAGAATGCTGGTTTTTCTTCAAACAAACAAATTTTTTGAAATTTTTTTGAGATATGGGTTTTGTTCAGAATTTTGTTTCAAGACAACCTAGATTGTCCGTTTTTGAAAATTTTGAGTGTAGGCTGAAAAAACAGCAAACCCTAATTTCTTCAATTTTTCATGAAAAAAGATCACCTAGGTTTTGTTCAAAATCAGATTTGGAATAAACCCAGTTGATCAGATTTGAAAATTACTGAGGGCTGATTGAAAAAGCAGCAAAACCCTAAAATCTGAAATTTTCTTGAAAAAAGCTATGATATGGGTTTTCTTTAGAAGAACGTTTTAAGAGGACCCAGATGATCAAAATTTGAAAACTCTAATGATTTCTCTGACATGCAAGGAAAAAGAAGCTGCTGCAACTTGAAAATTATCTTTAAAAATTCTTTAGAATGATGAGATGAAAAGACCCAGATGATAGAAAATTGAATTCCTTGACCTTCTTAAAAAATTTGATGTTCTGAATGGAAAAAGCATGAAAAAGCAAGGTCTTATGTTACTGGTCTGAAAATTTGATGAAGAATTCTTAAAAAATCAGCAAGTTAATGTCTTGAATCTTGAAAGGAAAATCTCTAAAGTTGCTGCCCTTCTTCAACTTGGACGCCAACTACAAAGAATAATGAAATTTGAATGATAAAAACCCTCTTAAATAAACTCTAGGCTTGAGATAACTCTGCTTTCTTTTTGCTTTTATCTTCAAAACCCTAAAATTTGCCTGTTCATTGAACTTGGACATTCATTCTTCATCTTGCAACTTTGAAATTTTGAAAATTTTGACCAAGGCAAGTCATTTTGGGCGCCCTTCTTGGCTAGAGGTGTCAACTTCTCCCAGAGGATTTTGAACCTTGCTTTGATCTTGATCTTCGGCTTCTAGATTGATCCGATGATCGAGCTGAATGTTTCATCGCAAAGCCTGATTGAATCTGAGAAGATCATCTTAGAGGCACCTTTAGCTAAAAACTTTGTTTGATGCTCCAAAATCATGGGCGCCCATCTCCTTTTGGGGCGCCCATCTCAACCAGACTTAAACCATTTTTTACGTTCTTCATTTTCTCCATTTCCTTTTGATCTTTTGATGAATCCTCGATTTCGGGAGCTACATTGATCCGATTGACTAACCGTCAGATTCACTGGATTGCTTGAAGGATTTCAAGAAGGGTCTTCTAGGAGCTGCATCTCCTGAAAGCTGAATCTAAGGCATCAAAAGCTTGGGCGCCCCTACCAAGCTGGGGTGCCCAACTTCACCAAAGTTAGAATATTTTCTGTATCTTTCACCTTTGCTCGACTTCTGTCATTTTACTCTTGCTTCTCCCTCTGTTCAGCCTTCGACATCTGATGATTTCCAACTCTAATTGACAAGCTGATGGTTGTGTTGCAAAGCTTGATCAAATTTGAAGAGGACATGTTGGAGGCTCTTATGGAAAATTCATCTGTTAGGGCCCTTAAAAACTTGGGCGCCTTTCTCCTTCTGGAGCGCCCAACTCCTCCATACTTAGCCATTTTTTCATCTGATTTTCATCTTCAAACTTAAATCTTTATTTATACCTTCAGCTTGATTTGGATTTACTGGAGATTGACAAATCTGATGATTTGACGAGGACATCTGTTGCGAAGCTGATTGAATTATGAAGAGATTGAGCTCATCTACAAACCCTAACTGCTGAGTTTGACCTCTCAAAAGGTTGGGCGCCCCTAGGCACCCAAAGTTCCTAGACTTAGACAATTTTCTATGATTTTCATGATTTGCTCTTCTGTCTTCTGGTTAAAACCTCCATGTTTGATCTTGAATTCTAGGTGACTGGTTGATCTAATGATGACGCTGTCAGATTCACTACGGGGCTAGGAAAAATCTGAACAACTTTGTCTAGAAGTGTAAAACCCTAATTCCATCATCTAATGCCCTGAAAAGTTGGGCGCCTATCTCCTTTTGAGGCACCCATGGTTGGCAAACTTAGTCATTTTTTTGTAGATTTCAACTCCTTCCTTCGTTCTTCATGCATGTTCATCAACTTATCTCCTGTTTAGTGCTCGAGTGTTGAATCTGACACCTGGCAGCAGCTGACTGGCCTCCATTGATGACTTTGGAGCTCCCGAAATGCTTTCTAAAATTGAAAAAGCAGAATAGATCCACTAGGGAAAAACTGATCATTTTGTGATTCTGACTGCACCAGCCTGATGAGGAAGTATTTTGAGCCAATCAAAACTAGGTTAAACCCTAACAAGAAAAATTTCTATTTTTAGAAAGTTTTGCTAGTATTTATTTCGAAAGAAACCCAAAAAAGTTACTATTTTTAGAAAATTTCTAAAAATAGTTGTTTTCCTAAAAAGTAGGGATGAAAAACTAAGATCTGGGTTTTGTAGATTTGGTCACTCTAAGCAGACCGAGATCGTCAGATTTTAAAAATTTCAAGTTTTAACTCCCCATGCAAGACATGCAAACCCCAATTTTGACTTTTTTGAGAAATTTGACAAGACGTAATACTCATTTCTACAAAATGCCTAAGTGTAGCAAAATTTTTAATTTGGGGTACAACAAAGCTTCGAATGAATTCAAGGCAAAAACCAAGATTACCCTGAAAAGGAGTCCACTCGAATTCTCAAGAACGTTTTGATCAAGAAGCGTATAGCCAAGGTGGTAGAGGTTATCTTCATAATGTAATGAATCTTGCCTCCCACAAGCTCTCGGATTGAAAAGATTTTACATTACTTTAATTTATTATTCAATTTTCATTTTACTTTATAATAAGCATATTAGAGGAGATTGATGCAAAGTAATTCCTATTTGACTTACTTTTCCAATAATTAAATTAAATGACCCAAGGCCAAGGTTATGACTTTGATACAATTGTCTTACACTAACTCAAGGTTTGACAATAAAATTGATCCTTTGTTAACTACGACCTCTCCTTGATGATATTTCCTATCACTCGAAGCGTTGGCTATCCTGCAACCACTTGACTAAAAGAATTAGGGTTATACCGTTCTTGTCTTATATATATTTAAATATATACTCGTGAACACATTCATTTTCACATGTACAAGAAAATCATTCGCAAATATAAGAAAATCGTTCACATTTTCGTTACAACATATAATTAACTATTATTTTCCCAATTTCACATTCTCATGAAAAACAGTTAATCATAACTAACATAATGACCATAATTTCATTGCCATAATCAAGTTCAAATATTTTCCGCAGATCACCCTCAAGGGAAGTATCAAACATTTTAGAAGGGCAAATGATGCCTTCCTTGCACCACTCGTGTGCTTTTGACCCTGAACTGGAGAACAAAAGAGTGTTTGATGAAGCATGGAAGACTATAAACAAATATGAATGTATGTATCTGTAGTTTCCAACTTTTATTTATTTGAGAGTAGGATGCTTTGCTAGCTATCCATATATGCTTCCACGTTATCCTAGTGATAAAAACTGTTCTAATGGAGTTATGTAGGCAGATTATTGTGGTTCATAATAAACAAATGGAAGTCCATAAGCCGGGATTCAAATTTCCATTGGCAATTGGAAGGTACTCCATTCAAACTTTGCATAAGGCTAAGGTGGTTGAATCAGAAATGCAGCAGGTGACAATAAAATTGTACAAGGCAAGATCTGAATTTGATTAAAGAGGGATGAAGTCTTGAATCAAAATGGAATTCTCTCATGTACATCAAGTCAAAGACATTTGGGCTGACATTAGGACAAAATGAGAGATCAGGAGGATGGATTATTGCAGATTGACTTTGGATCAGGTAAGGGAATTGGATCTAGCTGATATTCCAGAGGATATGGAGGATGAAGATACTATTTAGGATCCTGAATATGAAAGAAAGAGTATTGTAGCTTCTCCTCTTCCTTTAATCCAATGGTTTTGGAAAGAAGTAGTATCAATCCGAGAAAGGTTTCAACTAATCTTGGCCAATACAAATGTTTGGTTGGATGAAAGGGATATTCAATTGAAGCCTTTCTTCACCAGATCAAAAGATGAGTCTCAATTACAAACAGGTAATAAATCAGAGCAAAGGACCAAAAACAGGAATGATGCTCTAGGCTCCAACAGAGCTTCAAAGCCTAAGATCAAATTTGTGGTCAAGGGTGGCAAGAAAAAGACTAGGAAATCTGCATTGGGACCATCCATAGAGGCCCAAGAGGAGCATGTGCAAGAAGAGGGGTAGATTAATGAAGAGGATTATGAGGAAACAAAGATGTCTCCTCGTGAGAATATTCCTGAGGAACCACTTGTCACCTCATCCCCCATTGCTAATGTTGTGTTTATTCCTACCCCCCCTCCTATGACCTCATATGCATCTAATGTTCTTGTTAATGCTCCTCCCTCGGTAACAAGTGTTGTTGCACCTGTTGTTTTGATTCATTCTGTACATTCTTCTCCCATCTCAGGGTTGCCATTTGAAAGCCCAAGACAAGGTTTAGACAATGTGACTAGTTCTCCTATGTCATTGCCAAATTTGTCCTCACCATCTTTTGACCTCACATCATTTTCTGATTTGGAGCAGTTTTTGAATGATTCTGTGCAAGTGTCTATGGCTGAAATCCCCAAGGTTATTTTTACTAACACTTATCCCATCGTGACTACCACCTTTGTTGATGCAGCTACTACATCCCATCTGATGGCTACACAACCTGAGGAGAGTTCACCATTGCCACCATGGTTGTCTTCACAAGCAACAAAGAGGAGGGAAGAAGTCATCTCTCCCGAAGAGTTTGACTTTGCACAACTTACGTTTGCCAAGACAAGAACCAAAAAGAAAGCAAAGACTCTTTCTAGGATGCTTTTTGATAAAGAAGGCAATAAGTATGTAGAGATAGCTCAGCCTCCCTCTAATAAAACTTATGAAGAAGTGAATATTGCAGACTATTCTATCACAAGAGTAGAATTGGGCAAGGTGACTCATGATAGTGCGAAGGCGGATGTTCAATCAGTGTAATGTCCCTTGCCAATCCTATCCTTAACTTGCTGATTTGAGGCTCCAGAAATTTTGTCAAACAGTTGTCTTGCAACTTCTGAATTTGCTGAGTGAAGTTTCTTTGTGATATTTTTGATGTAGAAGATGATAATATGCATTCAAAGAACTCAAATGAACATGTACCAAAGGCTGAACCTAATTGAGGATGCAAGGTAACATTCTTTTTGGCTTTTTCAATTGACTGAAAATGCATGTAATTGATAACTACAGCCAATAAGCATTTCTACAAACACTTGGCATGCATACTAAATGACTTCTCTAGTAGTATATTAACTGAAAAATGCATCTATAGCTGCTAATCATTTAATCAAACACTTTTCATGCAACCTAATTATGCAATAGGATCATCTACAGCCATGAGGCATTTTGACAAATAGATTGCATACAAACTAACTTGATGAGATGCAAATATATATGATAGACATTTTGACAAACAAATTGCAAACAAGTCCTTATCTCTCCAATCTTATATTGTGCTATCATGAAGAGCTACAATCTGATTACAAGTTCCAACATAAACATATCTTCTATGAATGAAAGCTAAAATGCAGATTGGCTGCAACAACATTACATTGTAGTTTTTTGATACATTTTGAGTTGTAATTACAATGCCTTATGTTTGGCAGCAACTGAAGACTAGAATGTAATACTATGACAAATTAGAAGAACCTGGTTTCTTGATACAGCAGCCACCAATAAATTCGTACCTCCCAGCTGAAGTTATTTCTAGCCTTCAAAGTGCAGCACCAGTCCTCCTTGATACAGCTCAAACCTCCCAGATTTTTCTCAGAATTTATAATCCTTTCTTTGCCCAAAATCGCACCTCATAAGTGCGCCCAGCTAATGGAGGTTGCCACGGTTTTTCCTTGCAGCCACTAATACAAAACTCAACCTGCAAATAGTCACCTTCTAATGCCAATGCATCCCTCTTAGATGGCTGATATGACTCCTCCAAAATTCGCCAAGGTCTGAGATGATGAAGAAGAATCATCTAATGGAGGTTGCCACGGTTTTTCTTTGCAGCCACTAATACAAAACTCAACCTGCAAATAGTCACCTTCTAATGCCAATGCGTCCCTCTTAGATGGCTGATATGACTCCTCCAAAATTCGCCAAGGTCTGAGATGATGAAGAAGAATCAAATGCAGCAAGTTTGTCCCTTCTAGCTCACCCAAAAATTGAACTCTTCCAAGCCTCACAAATTCATCCAATGGCTGAAAGAGAAAATGGTGTTTTCAACCAGCAATATTGACTTCTTCCAACTGCAAATCGAATTGACTCCCAAAACTGAAAAATGACTTCACAAAATCTGAGAATATGCTTTTCCAAATCAACTTCACTTGATCATCCAAATTTGGCCAAAGGCCACAAAATTTGCACACTTGAGAAGACTTAAATATCTCCTCCAATTTCTCCCAGCTAGGTCTGATATTGCACAAACGAAACTGGAAATTGCTTCAATGAAGCACAAATAGAAAGTCTGAAGTAACTTTCTCAATATTCCAAACTAGGGTTGATATTTCACAACCGAAATTGGAAGTAACCAACTAGGTTTGGTCTCTCACAAACGAAGACTAGAAATCAATAAGCTAAGCATTCAGCTTCAGCAGTGTAGTAGAAAAAGTGAATTCAATTCAAGATGATCAAATGCATACCCCAAGCCTTTTTTTATACTTTTTTAACCTCATCACCAAGAGACTTCTAGAAAATTCCAGAAATATTCCTTAAGTGACTTTATTATTTTATTATAAGTCACTTAAGTCACTTTTTATGATTAAATTAATTAAATAATAAGTCATCCCTTTTGATTTTTTTTTTTTTGGAATAACTTAATAAATAATCAATTTAATAACACTTTTATTTAATTAAATCATCAATTAAGCTATCCTCATGAAATATCAATAATTTGGACTACTTAATTAAATAATTTAATTAAATCACCATACCTTCAATTCGGGGACATGACAATCAGCCTTAGATTCTCTCATCGAGAAACTTGACAAGGAGAAGAAGATGAAAGATCACTACAAGGCTAAGACAGAGCAACTCATAGCTGTGCTGTAGAAGATCGCTCAATCTTCAGAATCCATCGAACTAGAGGCAATTGCAGTTGGTGCTGAGAATCTCATCATTCAAAAGGTGGAAAAGGTACATGTTAGAAGCAAAGTGGTTGGTGAATATCTTGATCGCTTAATTGCATTGGGAACAAAAATGCTAGGGTCAGCCATGGGAAAACTGGAAAAGACAAAAGGCATAAGAGCAAAACTGGATGACACTGTAAATGCTTTCTCTGAAGAGAAAGAAGACATGGACAATAAAGTACAGTCTTGGATCAAGATGAGGAAACTCAAAATAGATAAACTGGAGGAATTTGGGATCATTCCCACCCAAGACATGTATGTGGAAATTGAAGTGTCTTTGATTCACAAAGACACTATTCTCACCAACTTGCTTAATGATCTATAATCTGCACAAGAACTTGGTGAAGAACATGAATTGCAACTTATTAATAAAATTGAAGAAATTCCATGTAAGTTGCAAGATGATAGTTAGAAACTACTTCCCCTGGATAATGTGGTTCAATAGTTTATCAACATGATTTAGAAGGAGTTTGAAGACCAAGCGTTTTCAATACCACTAATGGATTGAATCTTTGATCTTCAATTAACTTTGGAGAATCTGAAACAGTATCTTGGGTGACATGAAAAAGCCTACAACACTGTTAGAGATTCAATATCAAGAGCTCGAGGCATCATCAAACATACTTCAGTGCCGAATAATGAAGTACACATGATCCTGAAGAAACATGATGAATTCTTAATACAAAATGTTGAAGAAGGCTGACCATGCCTTAATTTAGATTTCAAGTTTTTGTCATTTACAAGTTTTTGTAGTTAGCCAAAAACAATTTACATGTCATTTGTCAAATTGTAAATACATGTAACAACAATGAAGTCCAACAATTTTGGACTCCATCGTTGAATAAGTCAAAGTAGTAAGACATTTTCCTAGATTAGCTCTTGGCTCTCATCTATAAATATGTGAGAGCTCATTTTTATTTTTGACCTTTAATCTTTTGCAACGAAGTGTTGCTAAAATTATTGCTCAACTTTGAGACTTTGTGTTCAAATTGAAAATACAAATCTATTAATGAAAAGAAGGCAGATTTTGATATCAAACTTTGGGTTGAATCAAGATTGTTAGAGTGAGAGTGTTCTTATGTCATTTTTGCTTGATCTTTCTTATTGTTAATGGAATAAGTGGCGTTTCTCTATTATGATTGGAAGGGCTTTCAAGATAAGCTTTATAAAATTTGTGTTATATTGATCTCTTGGAATTGTGTGTGTTGAAGGCATTTGTTGGTGAAGAATTATCAAGACTTTGAGCTTGTAATTATTCATTTTGTGAATCATTGGACTATTGGTAGTTGATAGACTTTGTACTACAACTGGTGATACGGTTACTCTTGGAATCATCTTAGAATCATTGTGGGAAAGCAGTTGGAGACTTTGTGTTTCAGCGGGTTTTTCTAAATTGCTTTTGTTCGCTGGAACTTGCGGGTATCGGCTATTATTGCTCTAACTAGTCGTATTTGAGAATATCATCATTATTTTTGTTTCTCTTATCCTGAAACAAGAGGATATGTTAATGGAGACACCCCCTAAGGATAATCACAATATATATATATTTTAGTTTAGTTTCTAGTTAATTGGAGTGAGCAATAAGAAGGGAGCCTCTCCTTTCTGAGAGGAGAGATTTATCCCATAATAACTGTTGCTGAAATCACTATTTCGTAATCTGTAAAGGGATTACAAAATATCCACCAAACAGGTACTAAATGGAAGAAGGAGGTCCCAAAGAAAAAATATTGGGAATTCTTCATCTCTTACTTTTGGTTATTAAGTCTTAATTGATTCTTTATGTCATTAAAATTCAACAAGTGTTGTTCAAGAGACCCCCCTCCTACATCTTTTGTGAAAACCCCACATTCCTCAAGTAACATGCCCTTGTAATACCAAAAAATATCTCTTATTTTAAGGTTTCCTCTATACCTCTGCACTATACATGAATCTTGATGGTGAACCCAACATTTCAGTAGCAATAGATAAAGTGAACAGGACAAAAGCTTCCCTATTCTTTCAAACAAAAGTTCTTACCTTGAATTAATTCAGTCTCTGCTACTTGATTATTAGTTAGTTCCTTACTGGTAACCCCGTCCAACTCCCTATACACAAATATGTTCATCATTCTATTTTTCCAAATCATGAAGTTTTGGCCATCAAACCTTTGAGAGTTTGATGCCATAAGGTTATAGAAATTTGACGTTGCCATTCCTAGAAATAGTTACCTAACACCAGAAACACCAAAACAAATCAGGATTTATGGAGTATCAGACTTCTGATTTGCACTTTATATTTCAGAATTTAAAAAAACTTGATTTCTTATGTGAAACGAAACTCACCAACTTATGTTGAGATTTAATGCTGTTATGTGCAATTATACAGATCACAACTGTGTTGAAATTTGTGCCAAGGATCCAAGAATTTGAGTACTATCAAAATTCAAAAAATGTTTAATGAAATTTTTGTAAGTAAATTCTTTATAACCATGCACAAATTCTTCCCTCAGAACTTTAGTGGCAATACAACACTTGAAAACTCAGAATCCTTCCGTCAAACCCCATGAAAATGCATTGGAACTCATGTTGCTTTCTTGTTTACAGAATTCCAGGTGTTTGGCTATTAATTTCAGGTTATTTCTTGAGAATTTGACATTACAATTCCGTTTTTACACCTCTCCTTATACTCCCTATATCCTTAGATGCCTACAACTTTGATACCATGTTGAAATGCATGGACCAGCTAGGACTTGAACCTAAGATCTCCCTCTAGTCAAGTTATATGACCTTCCAATAGATAAATTGAAACATGTGAACCCTAGACAATATTATTTATATAGAGGCAATTTAATATAATAAAATGATGCCTTTCTTAATCAATTTAGTAATGTTTCCAATATAGGAACAAGGCTCTACCTCCCCCACTATCTATGACTTCACCCTAGAGCCATTGACGAGAATAATGTTCAATCACGTTTGCTTTCTTGATCTTATATTGTAGTCATATTGGATGTGGGATAAATCAGGTTGGTGCTTTGCATATTATTTGTTGTACCCAAAACCAAAAATTTTGCTTCACTAAGGCATTTTGCTTAATTGAGTCTTAATCTTGTTAAAGTGTTGTCAAATGGTCGTTTTTGGGGTTTTCCGATATGGAGTTGGTGTCAGTGTCATGTCAGTCTGTTGCTGAAAAGATTTAAGAAAAGTGAAAATCTGAACGGGAATCATTAAAATTTTCTCTGCGGAAAGGCTTTTCTTAAATGGAAACCCTATCTTTTAGGGGTCGAGATCTGTTTAGGGTTTGTCACCTCCAATGGACATTAAAATTAGGCATCGCGTCGGCTTAGTAGTGAGCTATCAAGTCATCCAAGCGGACTGTTTGAGCAAGTTATTGGTGAATACAAGCATGAAAACAAAGCGAGAATTGGCTAACAACGGTAAGCGACTTTAGAGATAGGCTGCCCATCTTTTTGAGGTGCCAAATGAAGGTTTTTGGCTAAATGCCATCCAAGATGTTTGTCTCACTTTTGTTCAAGCTTTGCAACGCATCCGTCAGTGGGTGAATCTGAGTTGCTGAAGTGCCTGAACCTGAGGTCAAACGTAGGGTCAAATCTTAGTCAGAACGTCAGAGGAAAAAGCAAAAGAGCACATTTTAGGAAAGGCGCCTAAGCTTTTCAAGCCTTTAATGCTTTCTTTCTGATGATTTTAGATATTCAATGTGTCCGTGTTACGTTCAGCTTTCCGTTGCCTGTCTCCGTCAGTTCATGAGATGCCTCAACAGCTTGCAGTCGAGGTTTTTGTGATATTCTAGCCAGTTCCTGAAATGGCTAAGTCTGGGATGAAAAGAGCAACTTTTGAAAAAGGCGCCCTAGTTTTTCACCCCTCAGATGTTGTTTTCTTGGGAAATGTGCCTTTGCAGCTATTGTGCAAAATGATGTCAGCTACACAGTGAACCTGAGTTCCAGTCCTGAAAGTTAAGAAAATGAAAGTTATGGAGGATTTATTTTTCCCTTCGATGCAATCTGAAGGCAAAATTTATTTAAATTAGGTAAAAAGCAACTTTTGGAAAAGCTTGGATTTTTGAGCCTTCGGACTCTTGAGTTTTATGATATAGAGTCTCAAGATATCTTTTGATCTGTTTTTCTCAACCTGCAATGCACTGTCGGTATTGTCAGTCGATCAACGATTAATGGGAAGAGGATGAACAAAGGTCTGGCGAGTTTTAGCTTAAATTTTCATCAAATTTAAAGCTGCAGTCACGGAATAGCTTGAGAATTCAAAGTTGAATTACCGAAGAGTAAGTTGAATGGGCGTATACTTGGAGTTATTTGCCGGTTATTTGAATGATTTACAGGTTGTTATCCCCGGTTCATGCCATTATGTGGAGTGATCTTTCAGTTTGCATGTCGAGTTAACTAGTTTGCATGTTCAGTTAACTACCTTGCATGTCGAGTTAACTTGATTGCATGTTCACTTAACTGAAGATTATCACTGAATGTCAACTGAAGTTTACATGCATGGCGATTTTGGTTGCAATTGTGAAGATTTTAGTGAAGATGGCGCTTCATCAAATGTCAATTGAAGTTCAAAAGGGACGAATTGAATGGTGAAGCATATTTTAGTGAAGTATGGCGAATTTGCATGTTAACTGAAGTCATGAAAAGGTCGCCATATTTAAGGTTAAATAGTGAAGCATAGTTTTGTGAAGCTACGCACTTTTTAAGGATGGCAACTGTAGTTCCAAAAGGGTTGCTATATTTAGATTTTATATTGAAGCATAAATGTGAAGTTGGCGCATTCTTGAAGGCCAACTGAAGTCCCAAAAGGGGCGCTATTTTTAGAATATTTATTGCATGAAGATGGCGAACTTGATAAGATTGTTAACTGAAGCTAAAATCGCATGGTTGAGTTGAACTGAAGACTGGTAAAGCAAACCCTAATGCATGACCATTTATTTAGCTTGTTCGAGTTTCAGTTAACTATGATGGGGTCCAATTAGAAGCCAAGCGCATTTTTCAAGCATTCTTTGCTTAGTGCGAATTTTCTATGATGAAAATCTATATATTTCAAGCATGGCGTCCATTATTTCATCATCTTTTGCTCTGAAGCTCTTATTCTTTTTGAGCGACCAGCAAGCTTAAGGTGATTCAGGTGTCCGTTTTCAGCGTTCTTCGAAGCAACGAGTTCAGATTGTTCAAAGGAAGTCAATTCTAGACTTTATTTTCACTTTGCATGCAGGTTTTGTCAAAGATTCGAAGAAGAAATTTGCAGATTTTTCAGAAGCAGACAAGCAAAACTTTCTATCTTCTGTCTTATTTCTTCTATTTCTCACCTTAGGTACTTTCTTCGCATGTCAAAGAAATTCAAATACACATTCAGAATCTGATCATCAGGGTTCGCATATTTCAGCATTTGCAGCAAGACCCACGTCTTAGATTTTTTCGAGAAATTCGCCCCTTGCCTTCATTCTGAAGCTCTGTGCCTTTTTCCGAGAATCTCTTTGCATGTGGGCTTAAATCACATTTTTTCAAGAATCTAGCTATCTGGGTTTGTTCAGAATTCAGTTGTGCACAAAACCCATGTTCCAGAAAAACTTCGAAAATTTCTTCTGTCAGAGGCTATTTTTAGCTTTGTCCAGAGGTTTTCAGAAAGTTCTCCAAATATATTCGACTTTACAGTCAAAAGTCATCATTTTCAAAATGCAGTTCAACCTTATTGATTACAAGGTGAAATCAGCCCTTACACATAATTTCATCAAAACGTCAGATACAGACCTGAATCATGTTTATCCAGTGGTCAATTTGAGCAGTTTGGAGAATGTTAGCAGCAATTCGATGAAGAATCTTGAGCGTTCTGGGTTGCTGGCAGCGGCATCCATTCCTGTTTCTATCTTCGATCTTGAGTTTGTACTTGCTTGCATCAAGCATTATGACTCGTCTTCACGACAGATCAGATCAGTAGATGGAAGGGTTGTTTGCAGTCTCAATCCGAAGGACATAGAGAAATGTTTTGCTATTCCTCCTCGTTCAGATAACTTCACTGTGGTTCTTGAGGCTTGTGAGAAGATATGGAATGCTGATCAACAACGTTCACAGAGAAAAGTTGCTCAGAAATGGTTAACAGTGCAGAAGACTAATTTGCCTAAGAAGGTTGGTCGTGGAGAATTCAAAGAGGAAGTTGCTGTTTTGATAACTTTACTTAACCGAGTTACTGGTCAATCAGATGCTAGCACTTTCCGTTCATGGATGTTTTACTTGATTACCAGAATTCTTGATGGTACAGAGCGTTTTGATTGGGCTATGTTGATTAGTGATTGTTTACATCAGCAAATTACTAACTTTCTCAAGTATCACGAGTTTCATATGATATCCTATTTGGTCTACTTGGTTGCATTTCAAGGTAGCTACAGGTTTCTTAAAACCAATGGCACTTTCAGTGTTCAGCGTGTTCATGAGTATTATCCTCAGTTGGAGTTTTCTCAATCCGAGCAGGACTTCCAAGCAGTGAATGATCATTTTTCCATGAGAACCGTGAGAGATCTTGATGATGAGATGCACATTCGTATTTCCGCCGAGGCCAAATCAGCGATGGAAACTTGGGCGGATTGGTTTATCCAGTTTCCTACTTTCACATACCTTCGTGTTTATGGATATGTTGGAGAGCCCCTGATGTTACCAAGATACCCTTCAGATAAGCTCATTTTTATGGAGTTCCTCAGACAGATGCAGCACGTTCATTTCTTTCTTCGTAGTCGTCATAAGACTGCAGCTAATTTTCCATTCACATTGGGAATTTTCACATGTGATGCTGCAACAGATGCCAGGCATATGTCTACTGAGATTGAAAGGTTCAAACTCAAGCCTTATACTGAGAGGCGTTCCTATGATCCTCTTGGACATTATGCAAATCGGTTAGAGCGAGGGATTGCACATGCGCCAACACTTGAAGATTTCTGGGCAAATTGTGAAGATGAATTCGAGGTCCGTCGTCGTCACTACTGTAGACTCACTATTGGTCAGCTCTCTGATTACCTATCAGAAGATGTTGATGGTCTATCCGATGATGATGGAGAAGTTCTTCTCAATTCTTATGTTAAGGATCAAGTTGCTCGGCAGCCACTTCGCTCACCTGATTGGTATGCCAAGGAGAATACTTCTATCGAAGAGGTTTCCAGATCAGTTATCAAGACTAGCAAGTTATTCTTGGAGAGCAAACGGACACGGAAGTCAGTTCCTGTAGCAGAGCCGCCAAAGGGTTTCTCTTCGTTGCCTTCTACTTCTAGAGCAAGACCTAGAGTCAAGGCCATTATTATACCTCCTGAAGGGGTTAGACTTAGTGGAAACACGGGGAAAAGGGCTACTGGTAAAAGGAAGCAGAAACAAATTGAACATGTTCCTGAGGTTCCAGTAGAGACAGTCATTCAGGCTGAGCCTCACGTTTCACCTCCTCGTTCGCCTCACGTACAGCCCATTGACATAGATTCTGAGCTTGAGACACCAATTCAGGCTGGATCGGAGACACCTGAACCACCACAGGTTGATACATCAGGGACAGTCTCTCCGCGAATTGAGAATATTGTTCAGTCTTGTTGGCTCGAGAAGTCTTTAGGGAGACAGAGGCGTGAACCATCATACAACCTTGATTTATCTAAGTTCGGTGAACCTTATCAGAGAAGGTCAAACAAGAAGATAAAGAAATAGGTGCACATTGAGAAGACTCCTGAATCCGAGATTGTTATTGAAGTTGCAGTTCCTCCAGAGGGTAAAAGCTTAGATGAAGTCGAAGTTGGTGACTTTACATTCACTAAGGCTAATCTTGGCAGGACTACACGAGAGACAGATGTATCTCTTCTTAAGATTGTTACCAATAATCTTGAAGAGCGTATCACCAAAGATGGAGAAGATAAGGCATTACTTAAAGCTGAAATTGGTCAACTTCGTCGATACATTTCTGATCTTGTTCATGGGAATTCGAGTAGAGCACCTGTTCTTCCTCAGCATACACCTGCAGAACAACAAAAATTGGATCAGTTGGTTAGTCATGGCAGACTTTTAGACAACTAGATTGATAATTTAGTTGCTGCTGGTAAAACTCTTCTTGCAGATCTGTATCAGTTGAGAAGTGATGCGCATAAACTCCGTTAGGGTGTTCAGTCGCTTGAGATTGCAGTTGCAGAGAACTTGGCAAAGGATCGTGTTCTGGTATCTCAGTTATCAGTTGCATATGATGCCTTGGAGATTGTTGAGGACCAAGACAGTTTTTATTTGGAGAGAGCAGCACCTTCTCAGAACAGAAATATGTGAGAAGATTTCTTCCAACTTGTTTTCACTCAAGGATGATGTAATTGGAGTACTTGCACTAGTCAGTGGCTTCGTTGTTCAGATTCCGTGTCATTATCTTCTGGAAGATGGCACGTATGTTGAGTTGGATAAAGTTCAAGCAGAGTTCGAGAAGCTGATTCGTGACAGCCTTGAAGGTGAACCTATGGCGCCTAGGTTAGAGAATATTTCAGTAATTGCAGCCAGTTTCAGAAAGGCGACTGAGGAGTGTAAAGATGGCATGCACACAATCACAGAAAGTGGCAGAGAACTAAAGAAACAGACTGTTGTTTTGAACAGCGTCAAAGTGCCAGATGACAGAGAGATCGATGAGTTCTTGGTCGAAGTGTTAGACCGAGTTGACATGGAGTGATCTGTCAGTTAGAACGCGCAGTTAATTTCTAGGGTTGAGTCCTGAGCAGCAGTTAACTTGACTTCCAGTCTTCAGTTCACTTGCTGACTTAACACATGCTTATCTCATTCTTGGAATTATCAACACAGGAGTTAGGGTTAGGGTTTCCAGTTAACTGAAGGTAGTGGCCAGTTAACTTTGCTTTAAATAAGGGCGTGCATGCTTGCACATTGTCCATTTAGGTTAGATGTACCGGTTAACTGATGGTAGCTTTCCAGTTAACTGTATAGTTTACTTTATTAGGGTTTAGTAATAAATCTTGCATGCATTGCAAGACTGTAGTTGACTCAAGGTGATTTTAGGGTTCCCTACACCTTGATGTATATAAATAAGAGCTTTTGCTCATTTGTAATTAACTTTTGCTTGAGAGAGAAATATATGCTGCGCCTACCTTGCCCTCAATATTGCTCTTTTGGTATTTGTTCATGCGTCTTTGCTATTACAGTTAATTGTTATGCCACATAGGGTTTCATGCAATTGTGATAGTGGATTCTTTCCATAGTTTAGATAAATCTGTCTTGTGAATCTTTTGTCATTATTGATCAAGCGTTATGCCACATAGGGTTTCGTGAGATTGTGATGATAAATCTGTTTTGATAAGTCTTTACTGTTATGATCAAGTGTTATGCCACATAGGGTTCCATAAGATTGTCATGGTAAATACTTCCCTTAGTTTAGATAAATCTGTTTTGTGAATCTTTTATCATTTTAATCGAGTGTTATGCCACATAGGGTTTCATAAGATTGTGATGATAAATCTGTTTTGCGAGTCTTTACTATTATAATCAAGTGTTATGCCACATAGGGTTTCATAAGATTATCATGGTAAATTCTTAAATCTGTTTTGTGCCAATAGACTTGTTCAGATTGAGATAATAGTTGCGCCACCTTGCCTTCAAGTAGAGAATCTAAACACGTTTATCGTCTGATAGTCATAACCTTGCTCCGTTTTCTCATGCTCTGTTTTCTTGAGGGAACTGGATAGAATTTAAGTTATTAAGTTTAGTTGTAGTTAGTGAATCTGCGAAACCAGAGAAAACTCAGCTGCAACGTATTAGTTTTCAAGAAAGCCTTGTACCTCTACAGCTGAAACAAAAAGACAGGAATTAGTTTAGTTTATTTCCCTTTGCAGGTATTTTTGTAAAGCACAACGAGGGAGCTTCCCCTCCTAATTTGAAGAGCACTCATTCATGTAGTGTACATAGGCGTCGTAGCAACTCTTACTCCGAGGTGTTAGTTGTTACGCCTAACATTATTTAAAATTATAATTTATGCATCTTGTGCAATATTTTTCTTAATTTGACTAATTGTTCTTATTCTCTTAATGCTTGATGTTCCTCTTACAGGAAAAGGGAGTCTTTGTCACTCACTAAAGAAGAATGGACCAAGAAAGAGGTATGACTTTCAAAATCCTTTAATCCATTAATCTTTTCAGTTTTATGATATATAATCTAAGCTTGTCCATATGAATAAAATTTCAGCTTTGTAAATATGAGTAACAGAACTAAAAAGTGAGCACGTGAAGACAATATCTAGTTTTTTGCACAATATTGCCTATTATCGAGCTTTCTGTTAGATGTGTTAAGCCACATGATAGGAAATAATGTAAATTTCTACAAGCAAAAAAATGCTATTGGAATTGAAATAAGCAAACCTGTAAAATGCATTATGCTATGTGAACTATTTTTTCTTAGACCTAATGCAGTTACAATTGTTTTAGGAAATTTGAAGCAATGGTAATTGAATATGTATTCATTCAATTCCTATTCTTGGCAAATATATTAGAAATTAAGCTTGAGGAGACATGATGTTCTTATTTTTAGTGCTGTTTTGCTTTTATTCTTCGAGATTGTGTACCTGGCTGGAAGAAATAATATGTTTTAGCTATTGGGTCTTACAACAGAATCTGCATCAGTTTTTGGATATATGTTGTATACTTTTCATGTTCTGTAACCCTTATTTTCACCCCAACATACCTAGGGGAGCCCGAGGTTGCACCCCAACTAGGGATTATGGGTGTTCATGCATGAGAAATTTTTTCTGGCCACCATTTGTGGTTTTTTCATTGCATGGTTTACATCTGTTGAATTATAATGCTACTTATCAGTTTCCGATAGTGATGTGCCTATAAATACTTTTACATGGATTAGGGTTAAGCACAAGTGAGAATGTCACAACCCAAAGATTGTGAATTAAAATTGTTGCGCCCAATCAAAAATATTGCTTCATTAAGGCATTTTGTAAAGAGTGGTCAAAGTCTTCTAAAAAATTTCATCAAAAGTCAAAGTTTCTAAAAATAGACTTGATTTAGGAATTTTTGGGTTTGTTGTCAAATGGATGTTGGCAAAACTTTCTAAAAACAGAATCTTTGTTTGGAGGGCTCTAACTGATTCTGATTGGTTGAAAATACTTCCCAATCATAATGGTCCGGTCAGAATTGTCAAAGGGACAGGATTTCTTTGATGAGTTAATTTTGCTTTTTCAGAAGATGAAGCACGAGCTCCAAGGTCATCAATGGAGGATTATCTGCTACCAAGTATCAGATTCAAAATCTCAAATGTTGTGCAAACAACGTCAAACTATCAACGATCGAGAAAAGGTGAAGTTCACGCGAAACGAAAGCGAATTTGAAAATGGTGAAATCTATAAAAAATTCTAACTCTGGGATGTCTAGGCGTCCTTGTCTAGTTAGAGCGCCTAGCATTTGGTGCCTTAAGTCATTTTTCGGCTTTTGTCATTCTTTGTTCGAAAACAGTGAATCTTACTTGTTAGTAAGCTTCAGTCGCTGATAAAAGCAACATTAGAGGCTGAGAAAAGTTGGCAAACATATCACTAAGGTTTAGACAGGTTAGTATGCTTAGCATCTAGATGCAAGTGTTCGTCGTATCGTGGAAATTAGTGATCAAAAGACATAGTTGGACAAAGGTGGAGATCAGGAATGAAAGAAAGATTAAAATCATTGAAATTTGGCTAAGGCATGGGATGATAGGCACCCCTGTCAACCAAGGGCGCCTGGGTTTTCAACACTTAGAATATTTTCGACCTTGGCACACCTTTCCAATTTAGCCTCCGTTGATCACTTGTGGGGTTTGCAATCATGATCAAACAATGTTGAATGCCAATATGAAGTTGGGGATCACTTCAGCAGTGGTCAAACATGAGATTACCATGGTCAAACAGATTTTATTAGTTGGCAATACTAGATTGCAGGCTCGTCGAAGTCAGAGGCAAGCCTTGCCGGAAGCAGAACCAAGTAAAAGTTGAAAAATGAAGAAAAATGGCTAACCATGTTGAAGCTTTGCGTGTTTGACAATGCCATCGAATACGTATGCTTTTACCAAGCTTTGCACGTGCAAACAGACTCAAATTTTTGCATACAAAGTTTCTATCTTCATGGATAGACTTCAAAATTTTAGGGCTTTGCGAAGAAAGTGCCTTTTCATCCTAAAACTCTATTTAAGCAAGCTTTTGGTTTACATCTGAAGGAGGAAAGATAGAATTTTCTTCTCATCAAGATTTGGAGGCTCAAACGGAGTGCTTTTTCAGTGTTCTTCGTAGATTCGTGATTGGGAAGCACAGAGGCACACTTTTTCATGGTCCAATCTTCTAGGGCATTGCATTTCAGAAATAGGTGGTCAGCTTTTTTAGTTTTCCTTGATTTGGGTCCATCTACTTTTTGCTCCTCTTGAAGATTGGGAATTTTTTATTTCCAAAAATCCGCTTTTTTGGCACTTTTTCGGGAGGCCCTCAGCTTTTTCAAAATCTAATGAACTAGATCTCTTCAGAACGTGATTGTCTACAAAACCTAAACCTTAACTTTTTTCCAGGAATCTATTTTTTGGAGAGAAATCAACAACTTATATTAGTACTCTTGACAAGGAGGCAGTTACTAGTTTTTTGGC
>VDFB02188323.1:0-10086 GCA_007258455.2 Sequoia sempervirens | reverse complement strand
ATCCTAACCATAATTTAACCCTAACCCTAGAAAACTCTTACTGAATCATATACCTAACCCTAATTTAATCTAATTAAATCTTAACCCTAATTTAAGCCTACCCCTAATTTAATCGTTGTTTAACCCCAATTAAATCTTCACGTTATTTGAACCTTAAGCTTAAATATATCATAACCATAGATAACTCTAATTTAAACCATAGCCTAAAACTAACAATAACCCTTACCCTAATTTAAGCCTAACTCCAATCCTAACCATAATTTAAACACAACCCTACAAAATTCTTATTGAATTGTAACCCTAATTGATCCCTAACTCAAATTGAATACTAACTGAATCATAACCCTAAGTGGATAGTAACCTTAATTGAACTTTAAGAATAGCCTTAAGTAAACCCTAACCATAATTAAAACATTACTCTAAATTTAACCCTAACCCTAATTTAACTCTATCCCTAATTGAAACCTAACCCTAACCCTAATTGAAGCCTAATTTTATTTGAACCCTAACCCTAAATAAATTGAATCCATAACCTTAATTGAACCATAATTCTAATTAAATCCTAACCCTAACCTAACCAAACTCTGATTTAAAACCTAATTGTAAATCTAATTTAACCTTAATCCTAACCCTAAGTTTAATTAAACCACAACCCTAATTAAATATTAGTTGAACCCTAACCTTAACCCTAACTGAAATCAAACACTAACCCTAACCTAACCCTAATTCAAAATTAACCCTAACCCTAACACTAACATGAAGATTTATCTTACAACGCTAGTTGGACCCTAACACCAACCCTAATGTTAACACTAATCTTAATAGAATCCTAATCCTAATTAAAGCTTAATCCTAAGCTGAGTGAACTCTTATCCTAATCATAAATCTAACACTAATTGAAGTCTAATCCTAACCCTAGCTCTAATTAAATCCTAACCCTAATTTATTCCTAATTAAATCCTATCTCTAATTAAATTTTAATCTTAATTGAACCCTAACCCTAATTTAACCCTTACCCTTACCCTAATTTAATCCAATTAAATCTTAACCCTAATCCTAACCCTAATTTAAGCCTACCCCTAATTTATTCCTAACTTAACCCTAATTTAACCCTAAGTGAACAATAACTATAATTTATCCCTAACATAAACCCTAATTTAATGTTAACCCTAACCTTAACCCTACTTGAACCCTAATCCTAATTAAACTACAATCATAATTAAACTCTAACCCTAATTGTACCCTACCTCTAATGCTAACACTAACCCTAGTTGCACCATACACCTAATCATAATTGATCTTTATCTATAATCCTAATCCCTAAAATGAATTGAATCTTAACCCTAATTACATTATAACCCTAATTGAACCCTAGTCCCTATTGTAATATACCAAACCTATCCTTAACCATAATTATAATCTTAATTCTAACCCTAACAATAAACTTAGTTCTAACCCTAATTTTATTATGACCTTGACACTAACCCTAACACTATTTATAAAACTAACACTAACCATTCTTTACTGAAGAGTTATTTTATAGTTTGATTTTTTAAATATATGTAATGTGTCTTGATGTCCACTATAAAATAATAGTTAATAATAAAATTAGTATAAATATTTTAAATACGTATGTGAAGAGATTTTTTTATTATTATAAGTTATTGTAAATTTTTTTATTTACTTAAGTTTGGTAATAGTTGTACCTATTGTAATATCTATCAACCTAGTAAAACCATGATACATTTGGCTTATAATAATTAGTTGATGTTAAACTATTATGTACCCTGGCTCTTTATTACTCAATAACTCATTTATCAATAATATAAATATTTTATTACAATAATAGAAAATTAGATATTATTTATATGCAGATTGTAATCAATTCTTACACAATTCAATTAATAAAAATATTAATTATTATAAATATCTTAAAAACATCTATCTCAAACATAGAGATCTTACTACTTGATATTATTACAAAATATAAATTAATAATGACAATAGTATAAAATTGTTAATCAAAAGCCATGGGGTATGGACACGTAAAAAAACAAGACAAAACTTGTCATGTCTTTGATTATGAGGATGAATCAAATTTATGTTAAAAATCACACACTACTTTCTTATACATTTAATGTACTGCACTATTTTTTTTATATATATCAATTTTTTATGATTAATCTTCGTATTGATCACATCCAATCCTAAAAAATCTCTATCAAATGACTTAAATAACCATCAACATACACAATTGTAACATATTCCTATATTTTAAAGAAAGCTATATATCATTTAGCTTTTACAAGTTAATAACAGGTCCAATTATTAAACTGTGGATTAGACGTTCCACTGCCAAATTTAAGCTCAAAGTCATCCTTGGATGTGTCGAAGTAGAGGAAAATAATGAATTCAAGATTGGATTTAGAACTATGATACAATTTATTCGTAATGTGTCTACCTACATTCCACTCAATAGTTAGGAGCTCCCGTTGAACAAAGTGCCATTTTTCCATCATATGAGTAGAGTTGCTTGTATGGGAAGCCGCGGATCCCAAATTCAATGAGGGCAGCGTTGCACCTACTTGTAAATGCAAGGAAGACTCATTAGTTCTGGCCATGGAAACAATTGCAGAGGGGTTTGTTGAAGACGCGCCCAGGAAAAGATAGATACCTCTGAGAATGATCAAAACTCGAATAATCTTTCCTTCCTGACTTTGAAAGTATTTTTAAAGTATGTATTTTAAAACTTTACTGGGCATAGATCATCAGAATGCACAGTAATTACAAACATACTCACGTTCAAATCTGGTGAGCTGTGTACAAATGTTTCAAACGTTGAAGGATGACTAACTAAGCTCAATTACTAGTCTAATTAAAATACTTAGACTGCGACTCGTACAAAATAATCATCATTAACGAAAATTATCTTCTCACGCCTAGCAAGTACATAGATTTCATTTCATCATATGATTAATCCATTCAAAAACTCCTAAAAATTAAATTCTTTCTTTTAAAGGAAATACATTAAGAATTTGACAGTGGGTAAAGAAAAGAAAATGCCAACGAAAAACACATTAGAAACGACGGAATCGGGTTGAGAGAAAAGACAACACCTTCAGATGGAATAATAGATCTACCCCCAAAAGTACAAATCCAAATTTTCTCAATCAAAATGGAGACGGAAAATGGAAATTTCATCAGTGATTGAAGGAATAAAAATCAATGCAAGAGCGGCAGTTATAGTTGCTAAATAGACAGACATTGCAGCTGAAACAGATGCAGAAAGAGCATCCCTCACAGCCACAGCCAGGCACCTTACTGTAGCCCCTGTAGTCCTTTCGGCTGGTGGCCCTTTCTTCCTCCAATTTGCACCCAATTGTCTCATAGGGAAAGTCAGAGCAGACCCAATTGGGATCATTAGCGACCGTGTGGTAGAGGTAACACTCCTCCCTGTTGCATCATTTTCAGCTGAAACACCAATGATTTCTTCACAGTGAAGACAAAATTCTGCCCTTTGAAGCTATCCCCGTTGAATACAACTACCTCACATTCAGAACTGTAATATCAATTTATAGAATGACAGAACTTTCTTCATGCCTACATATACGTTTAATGTCGCGCCTTTACGTTTTAGTTATTAACTTTTGAAGTTCCAGTGATTAGAAATGGTGTGACAGTTGTATTACCTATTAGCCATGTCAGTTACGAAATGGAAGAAGCTTCCACTCTATTCTCGAGACTCTTCCACTCTCTACGTTTATGGTGACTCTTCCACTGCCAGCGTAACTCAGAATACGAACGATTTCTTTTTTCTTACACCGTTATTTCTGCTGGCCTCCTATAAAGACTCTGCTTGTAGAGATTCACGTACTCTCGGTAATAACAAAATAAAAAATAAAATAATATATATATATAAATATATATGTATATATATATAAATATATATGTATGTATATATATGTATGTATGTATGTATATATATATATATACATATATTTTTCGAAAGCACAAAACATTTCTTCTAGAATATGTGTACTGTATATATATGTATGATATGTATATATTTATATTTCTTCTCAAATTTATATATATGTATACATATCTGAAAATATATATAAAACTCATCCATTTGAATAAAAAGAATTATTTTTCCACAGTCAAAGGATAAAGAAATTGGACATTTTCAAACAAAATTCAACAGCATTTCCTTCTGTTTATTTGCAACTTAGACAATTTCAAATTTCCAAAATAATTTTCTTTCTCAAAAAGTCTATTTATTTATTTAATTCAATTTTCTTTTGAAAGTGAAAGCTAGAGAAATGATAAAATGGAACCTAAAGTCCTGTGCTGTTGAAAACTTGATGAAGATTTTATTGATTCAGATAGCCCTTCAATTAACTTTTGTTCCTTCCTTCAGAACTTCGTCTCTCGATTTCCTTGCTCAGATTTCTAATCTACTATTCCATTAAGAAGAACCTCCCCAGTATAATGAAAGAAAATGAAACAATTCCCCAAAAACTTCAAAAGATCCAATATTTCAAAATTTAATATTTGCGGTACAGCTTGCGACCAACACCTTTTCCCATGAATGAAATCTTACCATTAACAATTAAATAAGGGTAATATCTCTTCTCTTTTTCGAAAGTTCTAAAAATCCACATTAAATGAAATTTTCTAATTTTAATTCCAGCTTTTCGGCCAAACTCAATACTCATTCGTCCTTTTTATCTTTTCTTTTCTTTTGTTGATTTTTTTCTATTTAACAATACTTTCTGCTTTAATTTTGATTGTGCAAGCTTTACTTGCAATTCACAAGATTTAATTTATTTATTTCTTAATTATCCTCAACAATCTAATTTAATTTAATTAACAAGATACAAATTTAATATTTAATTAACATTTAAAAAACACATGACTTTTAAAATAAAACTTTAAATGTTTTAATACAAATTAATCCAACACTAATATAAACATTTTAGTAACATCGTTTAATTAAATAAATCACATCATACAAAATACCAACACCAAATGCATACCAAAATACACTCACACAAATTACTACCATAAATTGCAACAATGACAAAAACAAAGATGCACAATACCACTCAATGTCGGGCAGGTTGACCCAACATGGAATGAGGTATTTCATGTCATCTCTAAACAACATTATGCCCATTGGGTTATTTGATGCATACATCCTACGAAGCGGTGGAATCGAGGACTACGTACGCAATTCTGCATCCAAACAAAGATCGTGTACGTGCATATATAAAATCCAAATCATTTTGTGAAAGGAATTGCGAAATGGCGAAGGGCACTTTCAGTAAGCGAGTGGTGCTACAACGTCCTCTCACCAAACTATTCTAACAATTACTCAACCTCAAATATGGAAATAACATTTTTAACTAACATATCACATCATAAAATAAATTATCCAAATCACTCATCACAATGTACGCTTGGAATCCTTCAGCATACTTAAACCATAATGTCATATCAAAGAGACATGGCCACTAATGAAATAACATGTCATCACCAAATGATCTAACTTCATCAGGCCCAAACAGCAAATAGTACTATCCGCAGATCACGAGTATCAAGCAAAACAGAGAAAAACAAATCCTAGCAGTAGCAAGGGAAGGTATTACGATATAGGTGCCTAAGGGCCCTATTTGCAATCGATATCAACAAGAGAGGAATGATCAATTTTCAGCATTAAACAATATGGATCTTGGTCCACAACCATTAGAACTTGCAAATTTAACACAAATAGAGGAAATGTTGATAGCACGTGTCAACCCAATACTTCAAGTAACACATGCAACTAGAGGGAAATACAAATATAAAGGACATACCATAATTTTTCCACAAGAAGTGAGAGAAATAGCTAAAATTTTACCACATCGAATAAAAGATTTACTAGTCATTATTGTTCAAAAAAAGGATCAGCATGGAACAACTTATAATTTTATAGTTAATAGAGAAAAGGTATATAGAGCACTTAAATATAAAATAGAACATGATAGGTTCTATAAAGATGTTCAAATTGATGAAAATGCGCTTAGTGAACTTACATGCAATTCAGATCACAACATTTTTGACCAACTGAATTTTGTTTATATGGAGTTTGATTCAAATGCAGATGAGTATGTATTTGCGGGTCCAATATTGGAGATAGATGAAGGAAACATTATTAATCACACTACATCAATGGCCTCTAAACCACCAAATGCTCAAAGAGAGATGGAACTAATTCATGCATGGGTAAATAAACCTAATGTAGATCCTGGATCACTAATTGATTGGCCAGGAATTGGACCATCTCCAGTGAATGAGTGTGTTACTGAAGGATTACTTGATATGGCTTTTCCAGTTACTATTTCCATATGGATGATGTGATTGGATAGAACCACAAATGAGGAGAGTTCATCTGCATGAGTTTGTTAAGCATTTATTTAGATATAGAGATCATCATTTTGGAAGACACCCACGATTTAGATATTATATGATGAATATGATTATGCGACATCATGCACAAAACCCATCAACAATGTTTGTTAAAAATATCTTGCAAGATATACCAATCACAATCAATGAGTTAAGAGAACATATGGAAAATGTCCCTCATTCACATCTAGCTGACTGTTTGATGCATTTTGGTACAACACTAAGGGGTACAAGGTCTTATTAGGAAAAATGTCGAGCTGAATTAACTAATCTATTGCATCAAATTGGAACACCAACAGTTTTCTTTACTTTGAGTGCATCAAATATGTATTGGCTAGATTTACATGCATTAATTCCAGGGACACATCCAACTAACCCACAAGAAGCACATAAATGGCGATGAAAAAATATTATTGACTACCCACATATTGTGGCACATTACATGCACCTACGATGTGTGTAAAGGGAATGCACCATGGCCATTACATCTAGATGGATCAAAATTATTTGAAGATCCAACCACAGGAGATAAAGTATATGAACTTGCAAGAAATAATGATCGAGTAAACACACATAATCGTAATATACTTCAGTTATGCAGAGAAAATGTAGATTGGCAACTAGTTCTTTCAAAACATGTTGTAATAAATTATATTGCAAAGTATGCAGCAAAAGAAAAAAAGAGTTTGGAAACTTATCATCAAATCTTAATGTGACTTGCAAATATTGAAAACCCAAATGAAGTGGCATCAAAGGTGTATAGGAGACTTCTAATAGAAACCCTCATTGAGAGAGACATTGGAGCACAAGAAACATGTCATATGTTATTGGAGTTGCCATTGGTAGAATGTAGTAGAGTATTTGTTACATTAAATGTTTCAAGAGAGGTGTTCAAGCCAGTGTTAAAAAATGAAGAAAATGATGATGATGGACATCTAAAACATTTCATTCAAGGATACATGGATAGACCATATGCAATGGAAAGTATCACACTTATAGATGCAGCTAGATCATGGACATATAATCCCAAAAGAAAAAGAGATAACAAATGGGAACCAAGGACTATGGCAGCTATTGTAAGAGTGTTTCCAAGATTTACCACCATACCTACACGTCAATCAGAAAAGTGGGTTGATTTTTGTTGGTTAGAGTTATTGTTGTACAAGCCATTTCGTAATATACAAAGGGATATTGGACTTGATGATAATACAATTATGTCAAATTGGGACTCACTTAATAAATTATGTTTGAAGACAAACTATATTAGAGATTATATTGCAAAATATTATATAAGATAACAATTTACTCTTTGCTTGTAGGTACAATGCACCATGGCCATTACATCTAGATGGATCAAAACTATTTGAAGATCCAACCATAGAAGATAAAGTATATGAACTTGAAAGAAATGATGATCGAGTAAACACACATAATCATAATATACTTTAGTTATGGAGAGAAAATATAGTTTGGCAACCAGTTCTTTCAAGACATGTTGTAATAAATTATATTGCAAAGTATGCAGAAAAAGAAAAAAAGAGTTTAGAAACTTATCATCAAATCTTAATACGACTTGCAAATATTGAAAACCCAGATGAAGCGACATCAAAGGTGTACAAGATACTTCTAACAAAAACCCTCATTGAGAGAGACATTGGAGCACAAGAAACAAGCCATGTATGTTATTGGATTTTCCATTGGTAGAATGTAGTATAGTATTTATTGCATTAAATGTTTCAAGAGAGGTGTTCAAACCAGTGCTAAAAAATGAAGAAAATCATGATTCTGGACATCTAAGACATTTCATCAAGAAGGATACATGGATAGACCATATGCAATGGAAAGTATGACACTTATAGATGTAGCTAGATTTGGGACATATAATCCAAAAAGAAAAAGAGATAACAAATGGGAACCAAGGACTATGACAGCTATTGTAAGAGTGCTTCCAAGATTTACCACTATACCTACACGTCAATTAGAAAAGTGGGTTGATTTTTGTTGGTCAGAGTTATTGTTGTACAAGACATTTCGTAATATACAAAGGGATATTGGACTTGATGATAATACAATTATGTCAAATTGGGACTCACTCAATTATGATCCATGGAATTTAGAACGAAGAATTATTTCAAATGAAACTAAAAATCATAATGATTCTGAAGATGAGGATAATTTACCAAATGGTCATAATATAATTGAACATGACTGGGAGATCATATCAAGATTACACCGTGGATAGATTATGGATGCAACATAAATATATATGTTAGGAAGAAGAGATATTGATTGTAGTACCCCTCCATTTTGCTTATGCTTTCTATTAGCATACTTTCACTATGATATACTTTGGTACTTTGTTTTGGATATTTTAATCGCTGACATTAGAGCGATGGTGGATTTATTTTGTGATGTGATGATACATTGTGTGGTGGTAATTATTTTGACATGCTTTATGTTAGCATAGATGTTTACTTCTGATGTTTTTGCTATATATATGTTTATGGTAGATTAACAGTTATTTAATTTGTCAGTTTGATGTGATGTGTATTGGTGTGGAGAACGGAGTTGCATCACTCGCTTGCAAGTGCCCTGTGATTTTCGTGATTTTCTCCGCATGGTGTGCTTGTATAATGGATTATATATATGCATGTTATTTGTCTGATTGCGCATCACCACATGACAATCGAATTCCACCCGGGTTATTTAGGGTCTGAGTTGCGTACACCAAATTTAAAAAATGCTGGATTGGGAGGTAGTAACAAGGTTTATCCTAGACTAGTCTTTAAACCCTGGGCCGGGCATGTCGCGCAGTTAAGTTTGCTTCTTCCTCTGCCTTTTGGTTGTCTCGCATGTGCCTCATTGGATTAATTGTTTTGAAAGGAAAATTTTGTTAATTTAATGATAGTTTATTATTCTTTAATTTATTGTTTATTTAAATTAATTTTAAATGTTAAAAACAAAGTTTTACATTTTATTTAATTACCACTAGTTTCTTTGGTTAAGTAATTTGATCACTGAGATTAACATTATTTAATTAAATAAATAAATAAATTAAATTAAATTGCTTTAATTGTGTGAATAGATTTAATTTAAATTAAATTGTTTTGTGGGAAATGGTATTTTAATTGTTAAATAAATAAAATTAAATAAGGAAAAAGGGAAATTGCATTTTTGAAATTTAAATTCTTTAATTCTTTGAAAGGCATTCAATTTTTGATAAGGAAGAAATAAAGGATTGCCATGAGTTGGTTGGAAGATATTTTCTTCTCGACATGTGTGGTAGTTAAATTTATTGTTTCTTGTTGAGGATTCTCTCGGAAGATATTATGTGTTTTGGGGAAACAGGAAAAAACTTCTTCACGGGAAATGAAAAGAACAAGGTTCTGCTAAAAAAATTGATTTTCGAAAATTTGTGATTTCCTTTGTGAATTGTTGTATATTTCTGGAAGATCTCTTTGGGTTGGTATTAGCATCTTTCTGGATATTGTGTTCTAGAGAAGCTTTGGAGGATTGCACACAACAGGTAGCAAAGATTCTCCTCTACAGACAATTTTCAAGCTACAGGAAACAGGTTTTTCACTAGTTATTTATTTAATTTATTCTTTTGAGAAGTTTGTCTATGAAAATAAATTT
>VDFB02188322.1:0-16382 GCA_007258455.2 Sequoia sempervirens | reverse complement strand
TTTTAGATACATAGATTTTTATTAAGATACTACTTAAAATTACTTAGTCTATATATGTAATTTCCTTGGTGTACATGTATTCAAAATGTGAAATCGTAAATAGGGTCCTTACCTATTTGACATAACTCCTCAAAGAGATGTCATTCCATGGAATGTAATGATTATAGGATATGCATTTGTCTTTAAATAAGTAGGAAAAAAATAAAAATATACTATATACCATACGGTGGAATGGCTATCTAGTGGCTCAATTTGTTGCATTGTACAAAGTTAAAGAAGAAATTGTTGTTCACTTACAATTTTTTTTTATGTTGGCTAGTAGAGCTCAAGATGGCCTTGAATTTATGTGTAAGGAATTCTATCCACCTCCACATGCACCCCAATACTTAGGTATATTTTTTTTTATTGAATTAATGTAATAGTGGATTTTCCTAAATAATAGATTGTTATTTATCCAAATATGTTATTACATGCCAAGCTTAATTTCATATTATAATGATATTTTAGTTACATGGATTTGTATTAAACATTATTAGATAGCTCTCTCTATGTAGTGTTTTTCTATTAGAATAGCAACCACACTCTATGTTATTCTTTTTCTCAATCTTTAAATTTTTATTTTATATTTAACTAGAAAATTACCATGCTATTAAGTAATAGAGAGTGGGCTAATATTACATTGGAGATCATATCCCAACATATAAAAAATTAAGGATACATAAATTTTGTGATTTTTTTTTGGAAAATATAATAGAGAAAATCCCACTTATCTTGACTACAAGAATTGTTGCAACAATTTTCTCCACATGAAAAAAACTCTTGAAAATAATGAACAAGCAACATGTGTTTATAGACGGTTGATGAGATATGTACAAACACACAATAGGTGTCTATGGAGATAGATGGATGTGATACATTCAATTATATTACATTGATACATATGTCATGATAGCTATAGATACACCAAATTAGATTGCTCCCTCTCACAAAGGGAATACCTTCAATGTAAAAATAGGTAAAAAACATGCCAACATCTTGAGAAATGATAGAAAAAATATGTTAGGTCCATTAGAGATGATTTTTCTTAAGAGACCTATAGAAATGACGAACTAGAATGCAAAAAAATTAAACTACTAGATATATGCACCAAATTGTATGCACAAGCCTTTATATATAGTTTTTAAACCTTTATATATATATAAAAGTGTATATGTACAAGCCTTTATATATAGTTTTTAAACCTTTATATTATATATATAACTTTCTACATATAATCTTCTATATGTAAAGGGGTGAAGGTATACACACGCTGGTATTTTACAGTATTTTTTACTGAATTGTGTTTCATGATTTGCAGTGATGCAGTTATTTGAGATCATGTCTTTTCTAGCCATTAATATAAACCTCGTGACATATTTCAATGAGGTTATGCATATGGAGCTCTCTGATGCAACCACCATCCTCACCAATTTCGTGGGCATTGCGCTACTGTTGCAAATGATCTTACTCCATTCTTTATGGAAATTTCTACTGAGGATTAGGAAATAAATTAAAAGGGGATCCTTAATCTCAGTTTTCGACAAACACCATACAACTGTAGAATCACTATGATTGAGATGTTTAAGTCTATGTTCAGATTTCATTCAAACATGAATTTTTTTTGATGAATAGGCAGCTATCTATATTAATTCAAATATAAAGATACATATTAAAAAAAAAAGGATGGATCATAAAAAGGCACACCCCAAGAGTCAAATGAACAGTGCTCAGAAAAAGCAACAGACCAGAAGTAAGAAGAGATGGATAGAGGGATTGGGTTTTGTAGAGCTTAAGTAGGAGAATAAAAGTTTATCTTCACGTAGGGTGTTGTTTCGAGGAAATCTCGTAACGTACAAGTCGGAGCTGAGGAAGAGGACAATGAAATTGGAACCACTCCGTCAAAGGCAAAGTTGCAAGTTGACAGGCTGCTCTAGGGAAACAGGGGCGCAACTTCCATGACTTTTCAGTAGCCCAATGAAAGTTGTAATCCGTGGGAACTCGGAAGTTGCTCAGAAGTGTGCAAATTAGATACACGTTTGACCATATATATTAATTAATTAAAATTCAAGTATGGCTTTGACTGTAAATATTAATTAATTGAAATTCAAAATATAGGTAATGGATTTCAATGATTATATATTAACTATTAAAGTGATTGAATATATTTTGATTGGTGAATGGTGGGAATAATTTTGTTCTTAGGGAAATCATTAAACAAGGGAATTTATGTTTGGTATGTTTATTTGAAAATCTATATTATTGAATATGGATCATACAATATGATTGAAAACTTCATATAGAGTTAAAATTAAAAAAAACTATTGTATTTTAAAATTCTAAATAAAAAACTATTGTATTTAAATTTATAGTCTAATATAGAGTTAAAATAAAAAACTATTGTACTTAAATATATAGTCTAATATAAGGCCTTTCATTATAAGATCACATCTAAAATCAATTTAAAACTAGCAATCACACTTTGGTGTGCAATGGGTATGCCGAAGATGTGTGGAAGGTAAATTAGAGAAAATTTTGGTATGTTTTTTATATACATTTGTGTAGTAAACATGAGGTCAATTGGTAGTTCATTTAGAAAATGATGTTTATGCAATAAAGGTCTCAAATTTCAATAGAAAAGTGACAAATTCAAATCAATTATGCATCCGTGCTTAGAAGGTTCTACACACAACTAAAAAAAAAGCCTCTAAATTAGGAAGATAATCAAGCTCCATTACCAATAGGCTCATGTTATGCTTCAAATAGGGAGAGAGGGAGAGATATAGGGGGAAGAGCAAGAGAGAGACAAAGGGGTAAGGAGATAGAGATAGAGATGGAAATGAAAATGGAAATGGAGATGGAGTTGGAGGAGAGGGATATGGAGAGGAGAGGGAGACAAATAGAGAGAGAGGATAAAGGGATAGAAAGAGATGGAAGATGTAAATATATAGAGATGGAGAGATATGGAGCATGGCAAGGAGAGAATGAGGGGGGATAGAAAGAAACAGGAGGGATAAGAGGGGGAGATGGAAAGATAGGACATGGATAAAGGAGATAGAGATAGATATAGATAGAGGTGACCATTAGGAGGACAGTTCCATGAGGTACACAAGAGGAGATATTACATAAACATACACAGAGGAGGGAGAGGAAATATTTGTTATAGGAGAAGCATAAAGACAGAAAGGAGTGGGACAGGAGAAAGGGAGAGGGAGATAGGAACATAAAGGAGAGATGGAGGAGGACAGATGTTTGGGAAAGATGAGGGGTGACAGAGAAACAAAAGAAAGATAAATAATATAGAGGAGATGGGAGAGGAAAGAGGGAAAGTGGATAAATAGAGACAAAGAGGGAGGACAAAGGAAAGAGGGAGAAAGATAAAGAACAGGAGTGGATGGATGGAATGGATGACAGACTGACAACGACACAAAGAGCGAGGAGAGGAGACTGGAAGACAGAGACAAATGAGTGACAGACAAAGCAACAGATTAGAGGATGGAGACAGAGGGGGAAGATGCTGGCCATACAGAGCATGGAAACAGAGCCTGGTGCGAGCCAGAACATACAGACAAACAGGGAGGGAGAAACAGGGAGCATGCAGGAGTGAGGAGATTAACGTGGACAGGCAGACACATACAGGGTGATATATATATATATATATATATATATATATATATATATATATATATATATATATATATATATATATATATATATAGAAAGAGAGAGAATATATATATATATATATATATGACTAGGAAGACATAGGTTTATGAGACATGTAGGGAGAGGTAAGGGATAGAGACAGGGTGAGATAGAGCGAAGATAGAGATAGAGATGAAGATGGATATGGAGATGGAGGGAGAGATAAATAGAGATATAAAGAAGGGGAGATAAAGAGAGGGAGATCTATGGAGGGATAGAAAGATATAGGAAGTTATATATAGAGGTAGAGAGAGGGATATATATATATATATAGAGAGAGAGAGAGGTACAAACATGTATTAAATTAGGATATATATGTATATGGAGAGAGATGGATATATATATGTATATGTATATAGAGAGGGAGATATATATGTATATAGAGAGAGATGGATATGATTATGATTATGATTAAATTAGGTTAGGGTTTAATAAAAATTCTAAGATAAAGCTTGGAAGGTTTAGGTGATTGAAGATAGATCAGGATGACAATTGGAGTTAGGGTTAAAGATTAATTAGGAATAGGGTATGGATTCAATTAGAATTAGGGTTTAATTAGAGTTACATTTCAATAATGGTTCTAGGTTAGGGCTAGGGTTAAGGTTAGGGTTTAAATAGGGTTAAGGTTAGAATTAAACATAGGATTAGGGTTATGCTTAAGGTCTAATTTAGGTAAGGGTTAGGGTTTAGTTATGATCACAATTAAATTAGGGTTATGGTTAGAGCTTAATTAGGGTTGGGTGTTGGGTTCAATAAAGGTTAGGTTAGGATTAGGGTTTAATTAGAGTTAGGATTTAATTAGGGTTAGGCTTAGAGTACATAATAAGGGTAAATGTTCAATTAGGATTAAGGTTATATATAAAATTATGACTATGGTTAAGGTTAGGGTTTAAATAGTGTTAAGGTTAGAGTTACAATTAGGGTAAGGGTTATGTATAAGGTTGTGTTCAATTATCATTCTAAGATAGAGCTTGGGGTTTTATTTATTGTTCTAGGTTAAAGCTTGATGTTATGATTATTATTAGGGTTAAGGTTATGATAAAGGTTGTGATTTGGGTTAGAATGATCATTTCCATTAGGGTTAGCTTTAGGGATACACTTAAGACTATGATTAGGGTTAGGATTATGCCTCAATTTGGGTTAGGGTTTAACAAGGGTTGGGCTTATAGTTACAATTCAATTAGGACTAGGACTAGGGTTACTAAGATTCAAATAAGGTTAGAGTTAGGGTTCAATTAGCATAAGGGTTAGTTTTAGGATTTAATTAGGGTTAGGATCCAATAAAGCTTTAATTAGGGTTAGAGTTAGGGTTAGGGTTAGGGTTAGGGTTAGGGTTAGAATATAATCAAGGTTAGGGTGCAATATCATTTAATTAGGGTTGGAAATCAATTAGAATTAGGGTTAGGATTAGAGTTCAATTAGGATTACAATTAAGATTAAGGTTATGGTTTAATTAGATATAAGGTTAGGGTTATGGTTAGATATAGAATTAGGGTTAGGATTAGGGTTTAATTATGATTATTATTAGGGTTAGGGTTAGGGTTAGGGTTTAATTATGATTATTATTAGGGTTAGGGTTAGGATGAGGGTTTAATTAAGGTTAGGGTGAGGGTTCAACTAGGGTTACAATTATAGTTAGGGTTAGAGTTTTTACAATTGTGATTAGGGATAGGGTTAGGTTTGTAGTTATAGTTAGGGTTTAATTAGGGCCAATATTACAATTATTAGGACTCAATGAGGGTTAGAGTTAGAATTAGGGTATAATGAGAGTTAGGGTACATTACCATTTAATTAGGGTTAGGCATCAATTAAAGTTCTGGTTAGGATTAGAGTTTAGTTAGGGCTAGAGTTATGGTTAAGATTATGGTTTGATTAGATTTAGGGTTTGGATTAGGGATAGATTTAGAGTTACAATTAGGGTTATGGTTAGAGATAGATTTAGGTTTAGGGTTAGGGTTTGAAATAGTGTTAGTGGCAAGGTTAAAATTAGAGTTATACTTACACAACTAATCATCTACTGTATAAAATTTATCAACATTTATTATGTCATTGTATGTATTCTATTTGTAGTTTGTATTACTAAACATTATTAATTTCAATTTTTACTTTATCACAAATTATGGATAGTTTTATTCTATAATTCCTAAATACTAATCTTTAAAAAAAAAAAATTCAGCAAAGAATTCAAACTATGGATGTTTTAGAGAATGAATCATAAATCATAGTTGCAAGCCCAATGCCTCTATAAAATTGAATGAAGTTTTTAAAACTGATGCGGAAAAATGTGCAAGGTCTTTTTAGAGTCTTGCAAAAAAATTGTCAAAGATATTGAACACATTTCCTTAATGATTGACAATGTTGAAGAACTAGAAATATTGAAAATGAAAGATGTTGCAAAAGTAGTTAATGAGACATCTATAAAAGTAGTTGCATTTCCATCTATGATAAAAGAAGTATATCACGATCATTATACAAATAAAGGTTGCAATATTGATCTCATCATTGAAGAATATGTGATGTAATTACATCATTATGACAAAGTTTTTTTCATATAGTTACTTCTTATTTGACCTTTGATAATTCTTAGTTATTCAAGTTGGTTGTAGTGAAACATATATTTTCTCTCTGATTTATATAAGTTCAACGAACAAAAATATTATTTTTCATATATGTGGTTTATTAAATTGTGCAGTGTTAAAGATATTTTTGAAATGGAGGTGCGACAAATATATATGAAATATTAAATGTGTGGAAAATACATATGATATAATTTTTGACAAATTTTTACAACATTTTACTCATTTTAGAAAAGTTTACCAATTTGGTTTAACTTAAATTATAAGAGAAATATTTTTTAGAAAAGATTGAAGTGATGTGTAGTAGTAGATAAGACATCCATAAATCTAAATTTTAACTTTTCGTAACATATTTTGTTCTACTACTTATTTGTAATATACATGGCTTTCTAAAATGTGTAGCATTAAATAATGTTTTGAAATGGATGTGAGTAAAATACATGTGAAAAATTAATTGTAATGAATGTGCCACAACTATATGAAATACTAAATGTGTCACATATATGTGTGTGTGTATCTATAACCCAAACCCTAATTCTAAGCATAATCCTAACCATAATGTAAACCCTAAGCCTAACCATTATTTGAACTCTAACATTAATAGTAATCCTAATCTTGAACTTAAACCTACCATAACTATTATTCTATCATTCTATCATAATCATAATAATAATCCCAATCCTACCCGTTTCCTCACCCTAACCATAATTCTTACCCTAACTCGAACATTAATGTAAACCCTAAACATAATCCTAACCATAGAACAAAATTCTAACCCCAACCATAAACCTAATGCTAACACTTACCTTAACACTAAACCCTAATTGTAACTATAACCCTAACCATAAGCCTAAACCCTAACCCTAACCATAATCATAAACCTAAACCCTAATTGTAAATGGTTAACCCTAAATCTAATGCTAATCCTGACCATGATATAAAATTTAGCCCTAATGCTAACCCTAACTGTGATATAAATCATAACCCTAAATTTTAACCATAATCATAACCCTAATTATATTAATTTATTCAATGTATAACACTAAACCCTAACGCTAACTATAACCCTAATCATAATTCTAACCCTAACCCTCACCATAATCATAATTGTAAACCAAATCCTAACCCTAATGCTAATCTTAATCTTAATCCTAACCTTGACCCTGACCCTAACCCAAACCATAGCCCTGACCAAATATAAATCCTTACCTTACCCCTAATTATAATTCCAATCCAAGCTTTAATAGTAATTCCAACCCTACCCTCAACACTAACCAAAGCCTTATTCCTAACCTAAAACCTGTTATAATTATAATCCAAACCCTGACCCTAACCATAATTCTACCCCTAATCCTAAGATAATTCTCACCTAACTATGACCATAAACCCAACCTTAACAATAAACCCTAACCCTAATCATAATAATTTAAATCTAAACCAAACCCTAGCCCTAATGCTAACTCTAACCATGATATAAACCCTAATCCTAAATGCTAACTCTAATCATAAGGCTAAATATATTAATTTATTCAATGTGTTACACATGCTGCGGCTACTACTAGCTTATCTATGTTAATATATATATATATATTATACGCCAAGAGATATCATTATCGAGGAATATTTTTTAAATTGAAAAAATCAAAAAAGAAAAAAATATGCCGAGATAATGATATCTCTTGGCGTATTATATATATATATACCTTCACATTATATACAATCTTCTATATATATACATATTTTTCTAAATATATATGAATTTACTTATGTACAAGGAAAAAAGGTTGAATTTTCTTAGTACATAAATTAGTTGGACTATAGAAACATTGCTTTTCTTGTAATTTTTCAAATATGTTAGTTTGAAATTTTAGATGATTGCTTTGATAAAAACAAATAAATTTGATTGAAGAACTTAGATTGAACATTTTCTTTTTAGAAAAAATGATATTGTATTTCATCTATTTGAAATCCTTCCATTGATTAAATAGATTATTAGATTATAATAATGATCTTATATTGACATCATTAAAAACTTTTATTCAATTTTCTTTTTAATATCCCTCCATTCATTGAGTTGCTAGACTATGAAAATAATCTCTCTCCATGCATTGAGTTGCTACACTATGGAAATAGTAGTCCCATAACCATCCCTAGAAACCTCCATTCATTGAGTTGCTATACTGTGGAAATAATAGACTATAAAATGACCTTTCCTTTCCTTTCCTTTTAGAATCCAAATCGTATTGTAATTCTTTGAACCCATCAATATCTGTGCTTAAAGTCAGAAGTCCTCCCACATGTCCACTTCCTTTCATATTGTGGAAGTCACAATCTGAACTACCTAAAACAACAATTGTTCAATTGAAAAGTATAGAATTTGCTATCTACCGTGATGACCTTGACTAAGCAGAGGAACCAGCCGACGAAATGAAACAGTTAACTTTTGTTATATAAACAAATGGTTTATAGAAGCAAATTACAGATAATCCTCAATAGGAGCTCCAGACAAGCTAGTTTACAGTGTGGGGCGTATAAACATGGCAAGCAGCAGGCGGCACAAGCATGAGCTGATTTGGCTTTCTGACGGAGGGCGTTACAAGTGCAGCGGATGCAAAGAGAAAGGAGGCAACGGTAGATTCATGTGCAAGAAGTGCGGGGACGTTGCGTTGCATCAACACTGTGCCCAGCTGCCTGATGTCTATGAAAATTCCATTCACGCTGGAGATAAGTTAAAATTTCGTCGCAAGACATTTCTCACTTACAACTGCACCGCCTGCAAGAAAGAAATCGAAGGTTTCGTGTTCGAATCTCCTTCTCGTAATCTGAGGTTCCACCCTCTGTGCATCACGCTTCCCCTGAATTTCAACTTTGGCGGGCATATAAATCATCCTCTCCAACTTTTCAAATCTGGGGAGGAAAAATACAGTTGCAACTTCTGCAATCAGAGCAGTCGGGGTTGGAGATATGCCTGTCAGCAGTGCCCCTATACTCTCGATTTGACCTGTGCAAAACTTGATTTGCAGGGTCATCTGCAAAGCCCTCTTGGAGATAAAGATGTTGTTGAAGACCAGGATGAAACTGACGGCGACTCCTTGAAAATCGTGGTTGGTGTTATCAAAATTGTTTCCGCTCTTGTGGGCGTTTCTTCAGCTTAATTACTGCTCCATCAGTTCCAGAGCTACACCTGAATATGGCTTTAGTCGTCATAGCCTTCTTATATTAGCATAATACATGTTGCTGGTCAATGTCAGTAAGGGTCAATAGAGCTGTTCAAGACTAGAAAGTTGTTATTCTTGTATTCGGATGTTGTATGTTATTTTCTCAGTTTCGTCCTTGGTTGTAATCTGTTGTGCTACAACATATTCCATGTATTTCTTTTGTTATTTCTTCTTTTTTGAAGTTCCTCTTTCCTCATGATGTATCATTGGGTATGATCCGAAATTCGATCTAAAAATATACACAGTTGAATCCAAAAGCCCACTTATATTGCTTATTATTTTTCTTTATAATTCAGCTTTGTTCATGAAAAAAACAATTAAAATCATGTAGCATTGATTTTTTGTTTATTCATTTTCTATCAAAATCAAATTTTTTCTAGATTCTTTAGCTCTTCCATCTTTTTAGCATATGTCCTTTATGTAATCTAATTGAACTATTATTTATTTCAATTAGAAGAAGGGAAAAATAGACTATTATTTAGTTTATTCCTAAGTTTTTACACTTTTAATCAATGTAAAGTAATACTATTATAATTCAATTAATGCACATGTAAGATAGTTTAATACCCTTTTCAAATTAATGTATTTTATATTTTATCTTTTATTTTGGTGAACTCAACCATTTCGTACCTAAACCTTTTCTCTTTTTTCTTTCCTTTTCTTCTTAAAATTAAGTCAAAAACCAAATCAAACCTTTACATAATTATACCTATCTTTCATAATATTTTATTTCCGTTTCCTTCCATCCTATTATCTCCAAATTTTTAAATTATTTTCCTTCTTCTATCTCTCAATGCCATGATTATGTTTTCTTCCTTTCTTACCTCCCTTTCTATATTTTCTCACAAGATATATGATGATGATGCTTTATTCCATGCATTCGGTGGTGATTTAGCCTTCCCTATTTCTCCATATTCTATTGATCTCTCCACAGATACACCTTCTACCTCTTCCATTTCCAATCCTCATGATAAATATTATCATATAAACTCTCCTATTATTGTTGATAATTTCTATTTTGATGGATTTAGTAATTCTTATTTGAAAAGTGATAATGAGGTCCACATATCTTGTGTTTATTATCATCTTCACAACACTATTTATGATGCATATTTCCCTTGCTTTTCCCCTTATTTTATTTCTTTAGGGGATAATCTCCTCCTTCTTTAGGAAAATATGGTGTATGACACCATCATTGATCACTTTCTTAACATTATATTAGACATTAAATATTGTTAGAGAGAATAACCCAAGAAGATCATTTGCAGAAAATAACCTTCACAAAATAGAGAGAAGCCAAAGGCTATTTTACCAAAACAAGAGTCAATAAATGAGATAATTAATTTACATACTGTATAGACTTTTAAAACCACGAGAAAGGTGTTAGGTGGGAAAACTACCCACACGGGAAAAACCACCTGGGAGAAACTAATCAGAGTAATCTACCCTAAGTGAAAAACTTAATTACACTAACACCCCCCCTTAAGTACAAACTTAGGGAGAATGAAGATGCAAAAAATGAAAAATGCAATATGGGTCCTGACTACACAACCATGTTAGGTACCCATTTACAATGCAATCTCTCACAAGCAAAGAAAAGGAGAAAAACCCTGTGGGAAAAAGCCCCTCTCCAAAAGAGAGAAAAGAAAAACAAAAACCGATGCATGGATGGAGGACTCAATCACACCCCCCAAGGACTACACACATTATGTACATACAATCAATGATCCCCCCATAGGAAGGAAACAAGGAGATATCATATCCCCCCATAATGAAGAAGCTCATATGCCAATGGTTCATGCATGAAGAAAAAACACTATCCAATGCTTGCAAAAAATATTTCTCCCCTTGGGAAGAAACCAATCCATTGGTGTATGAAGAAGCTCCAAACCAAGAGATGAGAAAGGAAGCATCAAGAAGTATGAAGTCTTTGAAGGATGCTCAAATGGCTCCATTTCAATGCCAAATGATATCATAATCAAATCAGGATCAATCTCCAAAGACAAAGATTCCTTCAAATGCTGCTGAAAATAGTCCAACTCAATACCAAACTATGACACTAGAAGAGAAGAAAGAAAAAGAGGGTATGAGGTTTCCCTCATCACATCCAAAGTAGTGAAATCAACTCCTTCAAAGAGGAGATGAACATCATCAATTGTGTCTTCCAAATCATTAATGTGAGTCTCCAAAAACAAGAATGATATGTCTACAAGATAAGTATCCCAATGAGGTGGGTCTGGAAAACAATATACATCCTGTTGATTAGGATCATGGAAAGTAGCAACCAATGAATGTGAAGGCTCAACAAGTATCTTTGTAGTAGGAGTGGAACCCTCATCATCCTCATCATCAAGATGTGCAAGGTGTTCCAAAGAAGCAAACTCCTGTAGTGTATCATAGTCATATGGTATATTATTTGAATCATCAAGAGGTACAAGAAAATCTGAAGCAGGATCATCTGGGAAGGGTGGAGTATTGGGATCTCCATATAAATCCCAAATTTTGGTCCATAGAGCACGTGGACACTCAATTTCATCAATGAAACTCAATGTGTTATCATCAACATGAAGAGCAATCACTTCAAAAACATGATCTATTTTGGAATGCCAAAAAAACTTCTTGCTCCAAGAAGTACCAATTTGAGGAACAAAACCATATAGGTATGGCAAAAGATGAAGCCATCGCAAATTCTTCAAGATGCCATCTATTCATTGTGTATAGTTCCCCCTTTTCAAGATGATTAGAGAAGGGTGAAATGAAAAACCCATAATGATAAGATAATTCTCTGAATTTACAAAGACATGCAACCTTCAAATACAATTAGAAACTCCCAAATATTGCAAATAAAGCCTTTCCAAAATACTCCAGGAAGCAATAATGCAAAAGAGGGTTGAAAATCTAAAAAAAGTTGAGCAAAAAAGTAAACAACTTATTGGGTTTCCATGTCAAATCACTTGCCAAGCACACAACACCAATCACCACACGCAAGAGACCACCTCTTCACAATCTGTGAGACTTGTTCACAACAATAGATGTGAAACAGAAGGTATTTAAATGGCTAAAAGAATTCACACACAACCAATGTGGGATATATATCTCCAGCCAAGTTAAAAAATAATGAATTTTTCAACCCGAGATAAAAAGGAAACCCTAGATGATTAATTAATATTAAAATTAAAAATTCAATTGGTACATATTTTTTTGAAAATGAATAAAGAGTTTAGCCCATCTAGCAAGTTAAAGCTTAATTCTTTACAAAAAGAGACCCTTCATAACCTTTCAAGTGATGTGCAACAAACCCTCTTCCATGTTCCAATAGTTGTGATAGCATTTGTTGATTTAATGCCCAATATTTTTGACAATATTGAACCAATAGTCGTGACTTTAAAGTTGCTAGTGTTGATGATAACTACCAATAATTGAATAATATGTATTCCTTAGATCTAAAAGGAAACAAATCATGTGATGCCACATCAACACACTAATAAAACATGATTTAGTGCACAAGTATCCGTCTCACCCTTTTTTTTTGACCTTTTTGGACACCTCGATAAAAAACATGCTGATGTGGCATCATATTTGATAATGTGACCCTAAAACCTTAGTTATAAGCAGGGGCATTGCCAAACAAACAGTTGTAAAAATTTGAGTATTTTTTGAAATTTCCATATAGAATTTTGAGAAAAACGAAGTTAAGGTGCTCAACTACGGGACTCTCCTTCCAACCTAAAACAACAATTGTTCAATTGTAAAGTATAGAATTTGCTATCAAAACGCTACTGTAATGACCTTGACTATGCAGAGGAACCGAGTCAACCAAGCCTGGAATTTGATGGTTTATTTGATCTTTTTTTCAATTTTAGACTGTATATTACAATTTAAAAATTTATTAGACCATATAGTTTGACTGACTTGCTATATTTTTATTAAATCGTAAAAAAATATTATAAGAAAAATATAATATAGTATTTTAATTTATAATATATATCATTTTATAATTTTTATTATAAAAAGATTAATTAATTTAGAATAAAATATAACTTTTTTTGAATATTTTCTAATATGAATTTAGAAACTTTTGACATTTTTATAATAGTTATATTTTTTTATATTAATATATATGATTTATAATATTATTATAAAAATATATATCAATTTAGAATCTTTTCAAAATAGAATATAATTATTTTTAACTTTTATAATATATTTAACAAGATTTCTTTCTAATATAAACTTAGAAACTTTTGTTAATTACTAATTATAACATAATTATAACAGTAGATTTTTATTATGATATTGCTATGAGGATTCAACCGTGTAGTTTCGAGTCAAACTCATTGACCCATGTTTCATGAGTAGTGGTTCAACAAGAACCCATCTCTCATGATATCGAATGGTCCACTTAGCACTCATTGCATCTAGGTGATGCTCACAGAGGTGAAGCACTGGTCCGTCCCGGGAGGTCACCCATCCTAGTACTGCTCTAGCTCAAGCGCGCTTATATTTATTACTAATAATTATCATTGTTTTCTAATTTTTTCAGATATTGTATTTATAAAATATTTTATATAAAAATTCATAAATTAAATTTTTTTTTACTAACATTTAAATCACCAAACAGTCATAAAATTTTTGTGACCATCAAGGAAATAAAACAGATAACTTTTATTATATAAAGGAATGATTTATAGAAGAAAATTATAGCGAATCCTCAATAGAAGCTCCAGACAAACTAGTTTACAACGTGGGGTGTATAAGCATGGGAAGTAGCAGGCGACACAAGCATAAGCTGGTTTGGCTTTCTGACAAAGGGCATTACAAGTGCAACGGATGCAAAGAGAAAGGAGGGAACGGTAGATTTATGTGAAAAAAGTGCGGGGACGTTGTGTTGCATCAACACTGTGCCCAACTGCCTGATGTTTATGAAAATTCCATTCACGCTGGAGATAAGTTAAAATTTCGTGCCACACATTTCTTACTCACAACTGCACTACCTGTAAGAAAGAAATCGAAGGTTTTGTGTTTGAATCCCCTTCTTGTAATCTGAGGTTCCACCCTCTATGCATCATGCTTCCCCTAAATTTCATCTTTGGTGGGCATATAAATCATCCTCTCCAACTTTTCAAATATGGGGAGGAAAAATATAGTTGCAACTTCTGCAATCAGAGCAGTTAGGCTTGGAGATATGCCTGTCAATAGTGCCCCTATACTCTCGATTTGACTTGTGCAAAGGTTGATTTGCAGGTCCATTCACAAAGCCCTCTTGGAGATGAAGATGTTGTTGAAGACCGGGATGAAACTGACGACTCCTCAAATATTGTGGTTGGTGTTTTCAATATTGTTTCCGCTCTTGTGGGCGGTTCTTCAGATTAATTACTGCATCATCAGTTCCAGAGCTATGTACCTGAATGTGGCTTTAGTGATTATATAGCCTTGTTATACCACATGTTGGTGGTCAATGTCAATTTGGGTCATTAGAGGTGTTCAATACTTGAAAGTAGTTGTTATTCTTGTATTCGGATGTTGTATGTTATTTTCTCAGTTTCGATCTTGATTGTAATCTATTGTGCTGCAGCATATTCCATGTCTTTGTTTTGTTATTTCTTCTTCTTTCAAGTTCCTCTTTCCCAATGATGGATCACCGTGTGTGATTTGAATCTACAGCATATCCCATGTCTTTGTTTTGTTACTTCTTCTTCCTTGAAGTTCCTCTTTTCAGATGATGGGTATGGGGTGTGATCCGAAACTCAATCTAAAAATATACACAGTTGAATCCAGAAGCTCACTCATGTTGCTTATTGTTTTTCTTTGTAATTCAACTTCGTTCAAGAAAAAAACAATTAAAATAATGTAGCATTGATTTTTTGTTTATTCATTTTCTATCAAAATCATTTTTTTTCTAGATTCTTTAGCTCTTCCATATTTTTAGCATATGTCCTTTATGTAATCTAATTGAACTATAAAAAAAACCTTTATATAAAAAGATTAGAAAAAGAGAAAAATAGACTATTATTTAATTTATTCCTATTTTTTTACACTTTTAATCAATGAAAAGTAATACTATTATAGTTCAATTAATGCACATGTAAGATGGTTTAGTATCCTTTTCAAATTAAAATGTATTTTATATTTTATCTTTTATTTTGGTGAACTCAACCATTTAGTACCTAAACCTTTTCTCTATTTTCTTTCTTTTTCTTCTTAAAATTAAATCAAAAACCAAATCAAACCTTCACATTATTCTACCCATCTTTCCTAATATTTTATTTCCGTTTCCTTCCATCCTATTATCTCCAAATTTTTAAATTATTTTCCTTCTTCTATCTCTCAATGCCATGATTATGCTTTCTTCCTTTCTTACCTCCCTTTCTATATTTTCTCACAAGGTATATGATGATGATGCTTTCTTCCATGCATTTGGTGGTGATTTAGCCTTCCCTATTTCTCCATATTCTATTGATCTTTCCACAGATACACCTTCTACCTCTTCCATTTCCAATCCTCATGATAAATATTATCATATAAACTCTCCTATTATTGTTGATAATTTCTATTTTGATGGATTTAGTAATTCTTATTTGAAAAGTGATAATGAGGTCCACATATCTTGTGTTTATTATCATCTTCACAACTCTATTTATGATGCATATTTCCCTTGCTTTTCCCCTTATTTTATTTCTTCAGGGGATAATCTCCTCCTTCTTGGGGACAATCTAGTGTATGAAACCATCATTGGTTACTTTTTTAGCATTATATTAGACATTAAATATTGTTAGAGCGAATAACCCAAGAAGATCATCTGCAGAAAATAACCTTCACAAAATAGAGAGAAGCCAAAGGCTATTTC
>VDFB02188321.1:0-12862 GCA_007258455.2 Sequoia sempervirens | reverse complement strand
TTGTTGCAGCTATATTAGGCTATGGATGCAGTAGCTCAAGCGCGACGGCATTACCCGTAAACGTGAGCCAGAGGCACCGCTGATACCGAACGCTGCTAGGTTTTAGTTTCAACTCTTGATTAATGTTTACCTAGCTAAGAAAGAAAATAACAACTATCTAATTTCTTCTTGCAAGATAACATACTTTTGAAAATGCAATGAACATTATTATGTACTAACTACACCATGGCCAATAAATTTTGAGATACTAATCTACCTTTTCAAAATAAATAATAAATTGGGATTGAACATTTCATACATAAGGAAAGTAAATAATTACTAAGGATTAATGCAATGCCATTATTTATTAATTATCCTCTTAAAGAAATTTAGCTATCGTTTAATTCATCAATCATTAACCACTTGACAAACTATAATTAATTTAATTTTATTGACATTTCTATTCTATTTTGTAAATAAATTAGTTACATAATAACATTAATTTATCACAAATTCACTAAGTGAAAAGAAAAATTAAATAAGTTGAAGTAAGTCATTAAAATATATTGTGTGAAAGTCAATTAAGTTAACTTAATATTAATTATATGAAAAAAAAAGAGAATAATAATAATAGTAATAATTTTACTCATTACTCTACTAACTAAAGAAAAGCATACATTTAAAGAAAGTATCCATTTTCATGAAAAAAAAATTAAATTAATATTTCTAAAAGAATTATAAAATAATTTATAAGTAAATAATCCATTTTTAAAAATAAACAAATCTGATTTTGTGATTCATAAAATAATTTAGAAGTAGATAATCCATTTAAAAAAACAAATCTGATTTTTGTGAAGTATAAAATAATTTAGAAGTAAATAATCCATTTTAAAAAAAAACAAATCTGATTTTGTGAATTATAAAATAATTTAGAAGTAAATAATCCGTTTTAAAAAAAAAACAAATCTGATTTTGTGAATTATAAAATAATTTAGAAGTAAATAATCCATTTAAAAAAAACAAATCTGATTTTGTGCTTTATAGTTTTAAATTTCTATTTTGTACAACTTACTTAAATTATTTCCTTTATAAAAGAAATCTTTTATTTATTTATTTTTCTTTTTCTTAATTTATTGTTATAGTTTCCCCTTCTAATTGATTTGTTGAAAAATCAAAGAATATTTCCTTTTGCCATAGTTTTATAATTTTTGTTTAAGAAACATTTCTAAAAGAAAAACATGAAAAAAAATATTTCTTTAAGTTTCCAATTTTAAAATTACCAATATTCCCTTTAAGTTTCCGATTTTAGAATTACTGGTATAAAAATACCTCATAAAAGAATTGAGATCAAATTTATTCACTTATTATTAAACAATTTAATTATTTCCCTCTTTCATGTATAAGCTTGATAAACGATCTCTTTAATCAACTAACTATAATCTTAGTTTTAATATTTAAAATATAATTTAATTAATTTAATACAATTTTACAAATAAAAGTATTAACAAAAACTAAATTTTCAAATCACTAAAATTTATTATATAAATTAGTAACAATTTATATTGTAAGGAAAAGACCCAAGGAAGTTAATAAAAATTACACTCTAATATTTGAAGAGATTTGATAAGGTTTTCTAAGAAGCCTTATAAACTTAAGATGTTTTATACATGTTTTGTATATACATTTGAATTAAAGCTTTTTAGCAAAATAATTTATTTATTTTAATGAGAAAGTTACATTATAACATCAATGAATCCTTTGAAAAAAAAACAAATAAATTTTCAATAAATTTTTAGAAAATTCTCAATTATGTTTTCAATAATTTTTTTTTTTTTTTATTAATAAGAAGTCAAGCACGAATTGAGTAAATTTTAATCTAATTAGGCAATATTCAAATGAAAATAAACGATAAATTTCCGGAGAGAAGTAAGATAAATTTTATTTTAGAAAGTAATTTTTTTTTAAAACTTTTCTTTAGATAAGATTTAAGTTATGTTTTAAAAGAATTTTCTTTTTACTTATTCTTCAATAGAATTTTAAGAAAATAAAAATAAGAACAAAATGTTTTATCAATCTTAAATCTTAGCATAAGTAAATATTTTAAACCTTAGCATAAAACTTAATCTTTCCTATAAAATTATTATCAAATTTAAATCTAACTCATTTGAAAGCAAGGTTGTCATGGAGTAAAAGAAATTACTCTAAATCAATTAAGGGAGAAGGGAGCATCATTGATGCCTACCTGTAATGCAAATTTTCCAACTCCTTTCTCTATTGAATCCATGCTCTTTGATCCTTCCAATTCTTTTCTCTTCTACAACCAAGCACGGAAAAATGTCCTCCTCCTACTTCCTATCTTTCCTAAAAACTTACTATGCAAAGAAAGGTATGGAATCAAGAATGAAAATCAATGTTTTGAAATTTTTTTTTTTTTCCTTCCTCCCTAAAAAGAGGTTAGAGAGCCATATTTATAGCAAATTGCATACTATTTCAATCATCAAGCTTTGTTGGTAAGATCAGCGGTCAAGATTTAATATTGAAAATCAACGATTAAGATCGGAAAAGTGAAGGGAAAGTTTCTATTTTAACTCATGAGGGGATAATGATAACTTTTAAATTTAAAAATATGGATAAAGATGCAATAGTTAAGATTGGGAAGGTGAAGGGAAAGTTTCTATTTTAACTCATGAGGGGATAATGATAAAATTTTTAAATTTAAAAATATGGATAAAGATGCAACAGTTAAGATTGGGAAGGTGAAGGGAAAGTTTCTATTTTAACTCATGAGGGGATAATGATAAAATTTTAATTTTAAAATTATGGATAAAGATGTACTTGAAGTTTCTTATTTTACATATAGTTATAAAATGATGTTTCTGAAAAAAATGAACAGTTGATTGATAAGGGAAGATTTAATTCCAAAATGAGTGGGAAAAAAAAGATTAGGATGATGAAGTAGGAAAATATGTAAACATTTTAAATAAAATAGAATTTAATTACTATTTCATTTATAATTTGAAAAAAATACTCCTTTTTCAAAAATTAAATTTTTTCATTGTAAGTTTATTTATTTGTTTTATTTTTTTATAAGTAACTATTTTATTTTCTCAATAATTAGATTTATAACTTTAACTTTATTATTTTATTAATTTGGTTAAGTTTTAATAAAATAATAATTACCATCAAACCAACTTAATTGAATAATCAAAGAGTCTTATTTCAAATGTTCTAGAAGGAGGGTTGTATTACACGGGTAAAAGTGAAGTAAAATTAGATTTTGGTGTTTACTTTGATGACAATAAGAATGTAGAAATAGAGGATTTTATTGCAGCAATAGATCGATTTGATGAAATTAAATTGGGGAAGTGTAAAGTGAAGGTAAATGCAAATTTTTTTGGTAAATCTTTGTTAGAGGACAATGTACATGAAGATGTTTTTATTTCTGAGGATGATTCCTTGTTAGGAAGAAAGCAGAATGAGTCTCTTGATAATGGTACTAATGCTATTTTGAGTAAAAGAAATCAGATTTCAGCAATGTTTTGTTTTACAGAAGGCATTGAAATGAAGAAATTTCATGAAGAAGACATGGTGGAAAGAGTGGGAGAAATTAAACCAGCAATAGAGGGTAGAGGAGTAAAGATGAAAGAGGATAATGATGTAAAGTTGCAAAAATTGGTGAACAAAGAAATAATAGTGGACAAAGAAGAGAGGTGGATCCAAGACAAGCACAGGTTCTATAAATATTTCTGAGTGCAGCTCATGAAATATTTCTTTTCTACCATGGGTGTCTGATGCAGGAGCATCCATGGTCAAAGGGCTATCCTCATCAACCAAAAATAAAGTATTAAATTTTTAAGGTTTGCTTTAATTATGCAATAGGTAAATAAATTGCAATGTTGGGGCCAAAATACTTTATTAAATAATTGGTCTTTATTTAAATATTGCATTTCTGGAGAGAGAAAAAGTGTGGGAGGTAATTTGGAGTTTGAAATTCAAAATTTGAAATTTTGGCATGGGATTTTGGAGACTTTCTATTGCATTTAAAATATTATTTTTGAGATTCCAAAAATCCCTAAAAAATAGGGATGGAGAGAGTGGGCACCTAAGATAAGAAAAGTAATTTTTAAAACAATTAAATTTAATTGTTTAAATTTCAAGAAGAGGCATGAAGAGTGGGGACATAAAATCATTACCCCTAAAATTAGGGATTGGAGAAGTGGATGACAAACTAATTTTTGTCTTCTTTCTTTTTCTTGAGAGTCAAAGAGAGGGGGAAAGAAAGTTGAAAATCCTATTTTTGAGGGGGTTGTTGTAAGTGGATTTTAAATGAGTTTTAATTATTATTTTGAGGTTTAATTTTGCAGCTACAGGAGATGGCGTACATGTGGTGGAGAGAAAAAAAAAAAAATTATTTAATTTTCTGAGCTGTAGTTGAGATTCTAGAGAATTCTAAAAAAACAATAAAAAAGGAATTTGAAGGCAGTTTTTGGGAGAGAGGTTGGAGGGAGTTTTTCTGTAGCTTTGTAGGGAAGACTCAAGTAGGGCATGGAATACCTCCAAGGAGGGTTTTGGAAATGATTTTATTGCAGGTTTTATGGTTGTGGTGCAGCCATTGAGACTCCAGAAGTTGTTGGTGCAAATGGGCATAATTATTTGTGTTGAATCTGTGTTGTTGCAGGAGTTGGAAGGAGTGGTTTTACAAACCATTGGATTTGCTGTTGCAAATGATTTTGTATTTGATTTTTAAAATATTTGTAAGGGGTTTTCAGATTGAGAAATTGTAGGTTGAAGGCATGAAATGAAGCTACAACAGAGGTTGATCATCAGAGATTGTTGATTGCAGGTTGTCTATGCTTTGTTTATGCATTATTTGTAGGAGAGGGTTTTGAAGAATGTATGGGTAGATTTAATTTGTTGCTGTAGTTTTTAATTTTCTGATTATTAGTGAGTCCATTTGGGGCTTGTTGCAGCCCTTGAATCCCTCAAGGATTGATGTAAAGTTTGAGCAATAATTTGTAATAGAATTGGGCTTTTGGTTGCAAGAAGAAATCTGATTTTTTTTTATAATATTATTGCAGCAATGTGTGAATGAATATTTCATGTTTATTTTGTATTCAAGGAAGAGTTTTGTGTTTATGGGGTATGTGTGTAATACCTCTCATCACCAGGGATCAGGAGTAGGAGTTCCCCATTCTATAGTAGAGTCAGTCAGAATGTGAGGTAGCTGGCAAAGCAGGACCGGCAGAGGTGGGTCAGCAAGAAGATCTCAGGAGTGAGTATGCACCGGTGACCTATTAGTGTGAAGATGATTTTGAAATAGATCACCGAATGTGAGGCAGTTTACATGTGAAGAACCTAAGGATTTTGAAAAATTTGTGTTGTTGAGGCTTGAGAAGCCTGGAAAATGGAAAGGAGAAAGGGCATTATCATTAGATGGATTCTAAGGATTCCCAAACTAGAGGTAAACAAAAGGAGACTCAGAGAAAGAGAAATGATAAGGTTGCAGCAGCAAATAAATGAATTGAGGGATGAGATTGAAAGGAGGAAACAAGAGGAGAGAAGAGTTGAAGATAAGTTTTATCTATCTAATGATGTTTTGACTACAGGAAAGAAGATTGAAAGGAGGAAACAAGAGGAGAGAAGAGTTGAAGATAATTTTTATCTTTCTAATGATGTTTTGACTGCAGGGAAGAAAGAAGCAGTAGAGTGTCATGCATGCAACACTAACGAAGAAGGAGAGTATGAGAATGAAGAGATTGATGAACCTGAAGAGGGATGCCTATTGGAATACATGGAGGATGAGACTATAGTGATTGCAACAATGGAAGAGATTTCTTTAAAGAACAACTGTGAAGTTGAGAAGGATGATTTACTCATTCAGATTGAAAGAGAATGGGATCAAATTATGGAAAGGGAAGAAAAAGTTGCAGCAGTGGAAGATATAGAGGTAAAATTTATTTTTGATAAATGTTTTTGTGAAGATGAATGTGATTATGATGAAGCTGCAGCTGAAGAGTGTCCTTTGAAGGACATAGAAGAAAGTAAAGGAGGTGATCTATTGATGCAAATGGTAGCAATTGAAAGAGAGTGGGATGAGCTAATCTCAAGTGAGATGAAGGCTTCTCAGTTGTAATAACCAATCCATACCCAAAAATTTTACTACTACTTCTTTTTTTTTTTGTTTCTTGATTATTATCTCATTATGTGTTTATTCAATTATATACTCAGGTACTTCTATCCATACGGGATAGGCATCCATCCATCCGGGACAGGCATCCAACCATACGGGTTAGGTATTTGTCCATACGGGACAAGGGTTCATCTATCCATTCGGGATAGGCATCTACCCAAACGGGGTAGGCATCTACCCATAAAAGATAGGAATGTGCTCTGGCCAGAGACTTAGACTCATCGAGACCATCAGGGTCCTGAGTCACTCACTAAAGACTACACCTCCCCTTAGAGGTGCACCGAGGTCGTCGTCCTTAGGAGTATGTAAGGTTAACTATATAACTTGAGTCCTACCTCGGAATTCGGCCTAAGGCCTCAGGGAGTCAAGTGAATCCATTCGGGATTCCTTCCGAGTATATAAAGAATGTGTTTTAATCTTACTTTTATGTTACACATTATTAAACACCCCCTTAACAATCAAGCAATTCTCTTGAATTATTAATTATTAATTTATTTTTAATCTAACTTTTCCTAACCCCATCCCCAAACGCCTGAGGTACTGGGAGCATTCTTCGTTTCCCAGACCGCCTACATACCCTGCTTCCAAATAGGATCAAGGCGTAAAATATGTAGTTCTGTTTTCTAAACTATGTTTGATGTGAACTGTTTTGTGGGTACGCAGCCCTTTCTAGGGCCTTATTTCCCTAGACAGTTCCTCTTCGACTGCTACCCACGAAGGGGAGCAATGAAAAAAGAAGAAGTATAAGTAGATAGTCTCTGAGACTATTACTTGTTTCCTAGATATCTAAATCCTAATTCCTAATGACGTCTCCCTTGAACCCATTTGAGATTCAATTAACATATCTTCAAAATAAATTCTATCAATCCTACAATGGGGTTTTCTAGGTTTGAACTAGCGAAGTTTTCATTCATTTACAATTATCTTATTAAATTATCGATCCAAGAGAGATTACCCATCTCTTGGATTTTAATACAACAGATGTACCTTATTGCTCCCCGGCGATTTAAAGGGACGGTGCCACAGACGTCGTTGTTGCAGCTATATTAGGCTATGGATGTAGTAGCTCAAGCGCGACGACATTACCCATAAACGTGAGCCAGAGGCACCACTGATACCGAACGCTGCTAGGTTTTAGTTTCAACTCTTGATTAATGTTTACCTAGCTAAGAAAGGAAATAACAACTATCTAATTTCTTCTTGCAAGATAACATAGTTTTGAAAATGAAATGAACATTATTATGTACTAACTACACCATGGCCAATAAATTTTGAGATACTAATCTACCTTTTCAAAATAAATAATAAATTGGGATTGAACATTTCATACATAAGGAAAGTAAATAATTACTAAGGATTAATGCAATGCCATTATTTATTAATTATCCTCTTAAAGAAATTTAGCTATCGTTTAATTCATCAATCATTAACCACTTGACAAACTATAATTAATTTAATTTTATTGACATTTCTATTCTATTTTGTAAATAAATTAGTTACATAATAACATTAATTTATCACAAATTCACTAAGTGAAAAGAAAAATTAAATAAGTTGAAGTAAGTCATTAAAATATATTGTGTGAAAGTCAATTAAGTTAACTTAATATTAATTATATGAAAAAAAAAGAGAATAATAATAATAGTAATAATTTTACTCATTACTCTACTAACTAAAGAAAAGCATACATTTAAAGAAAGTATCCATTTTCATGAAAAAAAAAATTAATTAATATTTCTAAAAGAATTATAAAATAATTTATAAGTAAATAGTCCATTTTTAAAAATAAACAAATCTGATTTTGTGATTCATAAAATAATTTAGAAGTAGATAATCCATTTAAAAAAAACAAATCTGATTTTTGTGAAGTATAAAATAATTTAGAAGTAAATAATCCATTTAAAAAAAAACAAATCTGATTTTGTGAATTATAAAATAATTTAGAAGTAAATAATCTGTTTAAAAAAAAACAAATCTGATTTTGTGAATTATAAAATAATTTAGAAGTAAATAATCCATTTTAAAAAAATAAATCTGATTTTGTGCTTTATAGTTTTAAATTTCTATTTTGTACAACTTACTTAAATTATTTCCTTTATAAAAGAAATCTTTTATTTATTTATTTTTCTTTTTCTTAATTTATTGTTACAGTTTCCCCTTCTAATTGATTTGTTGAAAAATCAAAGAATATTTCCTTTTACCATAGTTTTATAATTTTTGTTTAAGAAACATTTCTAAAAGAAAAACATGAAAAAAAAAAAATTTCTTTAAGTTTCCAATTTTAAAATTACCAATATTCCCTTTAAGTTTCCGATTTTAGAATTACTGGTATAAAAATACCTCATAACAGAATTGAGATCAAATTTATTCACTTATTATTAAACAATTTAATTATTTCCCTCTTTCATGTATAAGCTTGATAAACGATCTCTTTAATCAACTAACTATAATCTTAGTTTTAATATTTAAAATATAATTTAATTAATTTAATACAATTTTACAAATAGAAGTATTAACAAAAACTAAATTTTCAAATCACTAAAATTTATTATATAAATTAGTAACAATTTATATTGTAAGGAAAAGACCCAAGGAAGTTAATAAAAATTACACTCTAATATTTGAAGAGATTTGATAAGGTTTTCTAAGAAGCCTTATAAACTTAAGATGTTTTATACATGTTTTGTATATACATTTGAATTAAAGCTTTTTATCAAAATAATTTATTTATTTTAATGAGAAAGTTACATTATAACATCAATGAATCCTTTGAAAAAAAAAAACAAATAAATTTTCAATAAATTTTTAGAAAATTCTCAATTATGTTTTCAATAATTTGTTTTTTTATTAATAAGAAGTCAAGCATGAATTGAGTAAATTTTAATCTAATTAGGCAATATTCAAATGAAAATAAAAGATAAATTGCCAGAGATAAATAAGATAAATTTTATTTTAGAAAGTAATTTTTTTTTAAAACTTTTCTTTAGATAAGATTTAAGTTATGTTTTAAAAGAATTTTCTTTTTACTTATTCTTCAATAGAATTTTAAGAAAATAAAAATAAGAACAAAATGTTTTATCAATCTTAAATCTTAGCATAAGTAAATATTTTAAACCTTAGCATAAAACTTAATCTTTCCTATAAAATTATTATCAAATTTAAATCTAACTCATTTGAAAGCAAGGTTGTCATGGAGTAAAAGAAATTACTCTAAATCAATTAAGGGAGAAGGGAGCATCATTGATACCTACCTGTAACCCAAATTTTCCAACTCCTTTCTCTGTTGAATCCATGCTCTTTGATCCTTCCAATTCTTTTCTCTTCTACAACCAAGCACGGAAAAATGTCCTCCTCCTACTTCCTATCTTTCCTAAAAACTTACTATGCAAAGAAAGGTATGGAATCAAGAATGAAAATCAATGTTTTGAAAAATTATTTTTTTCTTCCTCCCTAAAAAGAGGTTAGAGAGCCATATTTATAGCAAATTGCATACTATTTTAATCATCAAGCTTTGTTGGTAAAATCAGCGGTCAAGATTTAATATTGAAAATCAACGATTAAGATCGGAAAAGTGAAGGGAAAGTTTCTATTTTAACTCATGAGGGGATAATGATAACTTTTAAATTTAAAAATATGGATAAAGATGCAACAGTTAAGATTGGGAAGGTGAAGGGAAAGTTTCTATTTTAACTCATGAGGGGGTAATGATAAAATTTTAATTTTAAAATTATGGATAAAGATGTACTTGAAGTTTCTTATTTTACATATAGTTATAAAATGATGTTTCTAAAAAAATGAATAGTTGATTGATAAGGGAAGATTTAATTCCAAAATGAGTGGGAAAAAAAGATTAGGATGATGAAGTAGGAAAATATGTAAACATTTTAAATAAAATAGAATTTAATTACTATTTCATTTATAATTTAAAAAAAAACTATTTTTTTGAAAATTAAATTTTTTCATTGTAAGTTTATTTATTTGTTTTATTTTTTTATAAGTAACTATTTTATTTTCTCAATAATTAGATTTATAACTTTAACTTTATTATTTTATTAATTTGGTTAAGTTTTAATAAAATAATAATTACCATCAAACCAACTTAATTGAATAATCAAAGAGTCTTATTTCAAATGTTCTAGAAGGAGGGTTGTGACATCCTCCCCCCCTTATATTGTGCATCGTCCCGATGCACTTATTCAACAACTTCAAAAGTATCAAGTATAAAACAAGAAAGGAAACAATTGTTGCATTTCATTTTCATCTTCCCATGTGGCATTTTCTTCATCATACTGATCCCATTGCACCTTACACTGCTTAACCTCTCTGTTGCACAATCGGTACTTGCGCCTCTCCAAGATTCTGTAAGCCTCTACTGTTATTCCCCCTGGCTCCTGGACCTGTAATGCATTCCAATTTAGAATATGTTCTTCATCATGTACATATTTCTTAAGAAGTGATATATGGAATACATCATGGATACGACTCAGTTGGGGAGGTAAGGCCAATCGGTAAGCAACTGGATTTATCTTTTCTAAAATTTCAAAAGGGCCAACATATCGAGGTGCTAGTTTAGCTTTCTTCCCAAATTTTATGGAACTTTTGTGAGGCCTAACCCTCAAGAATACCCTTTCACCTACCTCAAACTCCCTTTGAGTCCTCTTTTTATCTGCATAACTCTTTTGTCTATCTGAGGCTTCCTTTAATCTTTTCCTTATTTCTTTAGTTTTTTCTTCCATTTCCTTCAACATATCAGGACCAATTATTATTCTATCTTCAAGGCTATCCCAACTTAAGGGTGTTCGACAAGGCCTTCCATATAAAGCCTCAAAAGGAGCCATTCCCAAAGAAGATTGGAAAGTGTTGCTATAAGAAAACTCCACTAATGGAAGGTACTCTTCCCACATTGTTTGTTGGTCCATGCAGTACATCTGAAGTAGGTCTTCTACAATTTGATTTTCTCTCTCTGTTTGTCCATCAGTTTTAGGATGGTATGATGAACTAAAATTCAGTTGTGTTCCTAATGCTAACTGAAGAGTTAACCAAAACCTTGAAGTAAATCTAGCATCTCTATCTGATATGATTTTCTCAGGAATGCCATGAAGCCTAAATATTTCCCTTACAAAACATTTTTCCAAGGTAGGGGCATCATCAGTTAAGTTCCCTGGTATAAAGTGAGCCACTTTGGTGAGCTTATCAATCACCACCATTATTGCATTATGCCTAAAAGGTGTCATAGGTAGCCCTTGTACAAAATCTATGCTAATGACCTGCCATTTGTGAAGTGGTATATCATGGGGATACAACAACCCTGCTGGATGGTTATGTTCTGCTTTTACCCTTTGACATTCCAAGCACTTGGCCACATAATGCACTATGTCCTTTTTCATCCCATGCCAAAAGTATAATTTCTTTAGGTTTGCATAAAGTTGATTTACCCCAGGATGCCCTGAATAAGGAGTATTATGAGCTTCTATTAAAACTATCTTCCTTAATTCACCCAAGTTAGGGACATAGATTCTATTATTGAATCTTAATAATTTATCTTCATCAAGAGAGTACCCTTCAACCTTTGGGTTAGTTGGATCATTTTCCAAGATTAACTTAACTTGTTCATACCATGGATCCTGCTTTTGCTCTTCCATCACTTGTTCCTTGAAAGATGTTTTGAAGGTTGCTATGGTCATCAAGTGCCTTCTTCTACTTAAAGCATCTGCCACCCTATTTTCCTTACCCTTGATGTACTCAATTTCAAAATCATATTTGCTTAAGAACTCTAACCATCTTCTTTGCCTAGCATTCAAGTGGGGCTGAGTGAAGATATATTTGAGTCCTTGATGATCTGTTTTTAATTCAAATGGATTTCCCAATAAAAAGTGCCTCCATTTTTGTAGGGCGTGAATGATGGCTGCTAACTCTAAATCATGGGGGGCATAGTTTATTTCATGGGTCTTCAATTTCCTAGATTCGTAGGCCACCACACCTTCATCTTGAATCAAGACTCCCCCTAATCCTTCAATAGAAGCATTTGTTACCACTATGAAGTGCCCATTTGGATCTGGGACCTTTAAAATAGGTGCAGTAGTTAGCTTTTCTTTTAGAATTTTAAATGCCTTGTCGCTTTGTTCATTCCACAAAAATTTCTTACCCTTCCTTTGCAATGAAGTAATGGGGTTTGCAATTTTAGAGAATCCTTCAACAAACCTTCTATAATATCCTGCTAATCCCATAAAACTTCTCACCTCTGAAACATTTTTAGGAATTGGCCATTCCACTATTGCCTTTATCTTTTCAGGGTCAACTGCAATTCCTTCCTTGGATATGATATGCCCAAGATAGTGAATTTTCTTTTCAAAGAAAGCACATTTTGACAATTTTCCATATAATTTATGTTCCCTTAATCTTTGCAAAACTAGTTGAAGGTGTGTCAAATGCTCTTCTTCATTTTTTGAGTAAATTAGAATGTCATCCAAAAACACCAAGACAAATTTGTCTAAGAAGTCATGAAAGACACTATTCATTAGGTTCATAAAAGAACTTGGAGCATTAGTTACACCAAAGGGTACAACTGTAAACTCATAATGCCCATACCTTGTCCTAAATGCTGTCTTTGGGATGTCTTCTTATTTTATTCTAAGTTGATGGTACCCTGATCGAAGGTCAATTTTGGAAAACACTGCTGCTCCCTTCATTTGA
>VDFB02188320.1:0-13460 GCA_007258455.2 Sequoia sempervirens | reverse complement strand
TTGATTTAAAACATGTGCATCTTATAATTGCTTTAGTAACCCGTGGCATAATGTATTATAGACACATCAAAGTATTTATCATTCCTTCAGCTTCACCAGATGAGACACGTGGCACTCACCCATGATATCGTGATCAACAAAGACAAGCAGGGTGGGGCTTCACGCGGATGGGAATGGCTGAGATCACATGGCGATTGATCTATGGCCATGCGAACTTGTCCCTCTGCAAAATAAAAACATTTATTAGGGGAGAGGGCCTAGTAGTCATGTAGGTTCCAATAGTCGCGCACTCAATCATGATGATAATGCCCAATCTTACCACATATTTATACTATATATTGTAAATAAACAGTCCAAATGTAAATAAAGAGAAAACCAAATGTTGATAAAAAAATGGACCCATACTTGGACACAAGAGAACCTCTAAATGTTATACGAAAAAAACATAAATACATTCATGAAGAAGTGAAATAAGTATTTTTTTGTTTCAAATAAAATATCATAACTCTCCACTATAAGTATATCATTTAAAAAATAAAATGCTCATTTAATAAAATAAGACACTCATTTAAACAAGCATTGTTATCATAGTGAAAAATATATTGTTCTTATGTGTATAACAATTGGGGTAGCATTGTACAAGCATTGGATAATTTTATATTAATAGTTTTTCCTATCACAAATATAAAAGGTGAGCACAATAAATAACATCTATTTTCCCATTAAATATGAAGGATTTTCAAAAAGTTTTAGTGTTCAATATAAGTTGTATTTTAAATAACTATGTGTTGTTTTTATAACAACAAATAAATTCTTTTTGTTCAACTATTAGTCTATATGTGTTGAATATAAAAGGTAGAGATATCAAAGATTTATGGTTATTAATAAGTATTTGGTCCACTTAGGTTGTATATTAATTTTAATTTAAATAAAAATATGATATTCTACAAGCAACAAATAATATTTTTTTGTTCAACTATTGGGGGTTCCATGATTAAGTTTTGGTCGAACCTTTAAAAATTCAAATTTTAGACACTTCTCAAAAGATATGCTGATGTGGCAAGTTGCATGATGAGTCATGCATCCAAACCTTAGTTATAGATAAATAAGAGACCAATCTACATTTCAAAAAAAATGAAGGTTCTACAATATTTCAGTCAATTGCTACATAATCGAAAGTTACCACACCTACCACCGGGCCCTCTCCCCAAAGCAAAGGAATAAGTGGGGACATCACCAGTCAAAATGACATGTTGTTTTAACGAGGGAACACAGGACCAACAAAAGACTCGGAAAAATAAAGTCGGGAAGGGAAATAAATGATAAACAAGTAAAGCCCAAAATTTTAGACAAAGCTGACATGGGGCTTAAGTTGTTTTAAAACCTTCCCAAAAAGTAATAGCCAAATAGATCCCATCCACGGTGTAAGATGAACACTAGGGTTTTACATGAAGACAAAGGTAAAACCCCATCCTTAGGCTTTTCCCAAACACCATAGATGACCAGAGACACAAGGTAGGATAAAATAGAACACAGAGAACAAAACTTCAAAGTTCTTGTTGGTTGTTTTTACTGTAACCCGGTTGGTCTTCTAATCTACCTATGGAATTGCCACCTTGGTGGTAGCTTTTGAAGGACCTAGACCAAATGACAAGGATTTTAAAGACCTCCTACACTTTTGGATCTGCAAGACCCAGGAGGGTGATCCCTTAATGCATTTACAACCACTGCACCATTATCATAAAAAACAAAATGCAACAATAGATAATCCTACTTCATAGCCTCAACATAATAGGATAATACCAAATAGAATTGGTTGTCTATCACATTAATAACTATCTAGAGCATGAGATAACTACAACACATTCCACAGATAAAATAGTTATTGATTTGAAATTTGTAGCAAGCTCTAGGTAAAACAAACAAATACCTACCATACAGATTAGTACAACTTAGATCAGTGCCACATATCCATTGGGGAAGTCAAATTCATAAACATCTAAGGGATTATGACAGATTTAACACATAGCATATAAGATCCTTGAGAACATTGCTTTACAATTTCATCAACATGTATTCTAACCCAATACTACTTATCAAATCCTTATACAAAACATATCCACCTACAATCCCATTCAAACATTTTAATTAATTCCTTGAATTAAAGCCAAAACATAAATCATACACACCACAACAGTGAGATGAACAAGACAACCCTTGATTATCTTATTCAAAATCAAGATATGCATGTACAATGGAGAGGCATGAGTTTGAATTAATCATTTCAATTCAAATGTCAGTATTGTCATAAAACACCAAATCCTCATGAATTCAAAACCTACTACAAAGTGACTCAAAACCTAAACTGCATTTTCCTTAAAACCATCAAACTTTACAATTTTGCTCTGCAACGCTACCTAGACTCAACCAAAAAATATCTAACTTGCTAACCCATACTTCTGGCCTTGAAATCCTTCTTATAGAAAATGAAGGAGAAAACAAGCATCGAGCCATAAAGTACACATGTCACCAACCAATTAAATCACTTGGTGATATTCCAAAAATCATTGCAACATCAATCACCCTGGAGAATCTTCTTGTTCATAGTGCCCACTGAGAATGTTGGAGTGACCTGATATTCCCCTGCTCATCAATTATGTGAGGTAATAATGTGTTTCCCCAATCATCAAAATTCTTCACCAACTCCCTGATCTTCCTACTGAAGTCATCTGGTAAGGTCTGAAAACCTTGCAATGATTTAACTAACACCTAAGTAGACCTTAATGATTGGGCCTATTATTTATATCAAACCTTGAGGCCGTATACATTATGTCTAAATCATTGGCCCTAGGGATCCAATTTTCAATTAATGGTATCACTATTTCCTAATCCCTATCAATATTCTTTATTGCATCTAATAATAAAGAATATAAAGAATATATAGATGACAATCTATTATCTACCTTCTCATTTAGATGCCTTAATACATCAGTAACAACCTCCTTTTGTTTTAGAAGGGCTCCTTCCTCACTTACCTTCAAAGATGCCTATAATTCTTCAATTTTATGCATTAGCTACTTCTTTGAAGGATCAACAGAGTATTCCATTTCTTCATCAATTTGTTCCAAAGAAGGGTTGAGGGAAGGAGTTTGACTGGGAAACCCTGTTGTGGAAACAATAGGAGAAGTAGGAGGCACTGACCTTGATGTGGAAGGCAATGTACTGATCCCTGGAGCACTTGATGTCTCCCCAATCTATTTGTACCTTAACCTGTCCACCTCAGTTTGTAGCTCAACATTCCTTTGCTGCATCTTGCTATATTCCTCAATCAAGAGATTATATTTCTCCATTAGGCTTTTCTTTTTAGCCTCCTCTCTTTTAATAGTCTTTTGGGCCAATTTGGCCACATGTACAGTCAAACTAGTGGCCTCAGTGGTTGAGGTCTCTGAAGCCCTCTTTATTATTAACCCTCCTCTTAAATTTGGGCTAATATCAGTAACATTTGGCTTTCTCCCTTGAGGGGCCAATGCCCAAATTGCTAAGGTCTCATATTCTTCACTGAAAGCAGAATCTTGCAATGCTGCCTTGACCTCTTCTTCAGAATCTTGCAAGGGATGCTTGGACTTCAAAATAGCATTAAAAGCTACAAATTAGTTCATTATTGTGGATGATATCCACTAAAATTATAAGTATCACAAATATCCATTACTAGCTAAATTTTTTTAATAAAAAGTGTCAAAATCTAGTCTTTTATATAAAAAAAATCTACCTCTGAATGGCCCCTACACAGTTTCACAATTGAGTTTCAATCAAAATATAAAAGAAGATTCATCCAATGATGATGATACTTCAGATGGAGAGGCTACAATTTGGTCACTACAAGTTAAAAAACAAATTGAACATGAAGAGAAACAATATGATATTTGAGGAATGAGTCAAAATGCAAGAATTCCTACTTGGTTAGGAAAAATATTTAATGAACAAAGGGTTGTATTGATGGAATAATGATGAATTTGAAAATATGTAGGCATTTACAATATTGTCCAAAGACTATAGTCCTAAAAGGTAAAAAGAGTCAAGCTTCTATGGCTCCATAAGATACAAATAACAATATTGGAATTGCATATGAGTCACATTATGAAGAGAAATTCCAAATAGGCATTCTAATCATGCACTTGGCAAGTTGAACAAGATCATGTTAGAGATGGGATCCTTATTTTATCAAACCACTTCATTAGGGGGATGTAAGTTACATTGTACAACCATACATGATTAAATTGATTATCTTATCTTCCTCTCCAAGACGGACTTGTCCTTAAAAGGTTGATATTTTTATTCTACCTAGGTTAATAGATATTTTTATCAAACATATGAGGATACAAACACACACAATTAAATTACAAAGGATGATGCATAAGATGACATACAAACTAAGGACAAGGCACGTAAAGGTACTAGCCTCCAAGAGAGTCTTGATACTTGTGATGATAAGTATGAAGTAATATCAAGTCTAACCTATTTCTCTAGTCCAAGAATTAGTAAATATCAAAAGGAAAGAAGGAGAGTCTAGTATGGATTTCAACCATAGGTTTATTGCTATCATTTCTAAAATCCCAAATGTTTTTAGACTTGATGTACCTTTATTTATATTGATCTACACTTTGTGGTTTATGAGAATGGTTTGAGTCTAGTGCTTAAGGAGATGAAACTTTCAAGTGTGCAACAAGTATATCAATGCATTGAATCCATTAAAAAATTAGTAGTCAAATACATGATTGATTTGATGTCCTAAAATTTAGGTTTTTTGATAATGAGTTGACTAAGTATTGTGAATAGAATTGAAGGGAGTTAAGTGTGTCTTAGTATGGTTTATGATGCAAGGGATGGGGATGCATACTATAATAAAGTGACTACACATTAGATCAATTTGAGAGTGAGTGAGAGGCGATACTCTTATGACATCACACCTTGTGATAGTTATGATGGTGAGAAGTTTGAAGGGAAAGAACTTTAATACATATTTTATGTTGTCCCTTGTTGTGTTGTCAAATATTGTGATGCTCTTGGTGCATCTACTACATGTATTCACTCTCATACTTGGTTGATGTGGATGATTCTACTTCATAGGATTGTGCTAATATGGATGATATTTATTTTAATGTAATTGTGATTACTTTGAGTGCTAATCGTTATGGAGATCACAATCATGTAGGTGATAAAGAAAACCTCAAGGAAATTCATGATAAGGAGCATAATGAATAGGTTAGAAACTTAACAAGGGACCAATAGGAAAACCAATTGAACATTAGCCATGACTAAGTCCAAAAAAAGTATAAATATACTATTTTTATACTTGATATTTGAAACTCACTTACGAAAAGGATATTTTAGGTATCAAAATTCATATACTTGACACATTATTACCTAATTAGTGGAGGGTAAATAAAAAAATCATTTAAATCTCTCTTGTTATACATACGTGTTAACTATTAAAGAGGTGTATGTTCCAGTCTTAGTGATGAGCATGAGATGCTTCATTCATTTTCTACTATAGAAAGTGCAAGTGAAGAGGATTTTTTTTTTTATCCGAGTAGGTCTAATATCTTGGAGGAATAGTGATAATAGTGCTAACAATATTGAGGAAATTGGGGTAATGAAGAACTCATCTTGTCTAAGTTGAGTAAATGTGGTTTAGATTGGTTTTTTAGAGATAGATAGCTTGATGAATGTTAGTGACAATCGATAATTTTATAATGAGATCAATTAGATCAAACCTATGGTGTGAATAAAGCTAAGTTTCATGTTAACATAGCTAGGTGTATGGACAAAAATGAGAATAGGACCTTACTACAAGAAGAGGTCAACACCATTTATATTGAGAAAGTACAAGGAGGTCGTGAATGCTATAGTGCTATTTTCCAAGTCCATAGATCATCCCAACATGAGCAAGAAGAAAAATCAAGGGAGTATCCTTATGATGTTAATCCTTTACATTTGATCAATCAAGTTAGGAGATTTTTGTATATCAAGTTTTGATAATTTTGATTCCATTGATATGCATGTTGATAAATTATTTAACTTATATAGTGCTAATTATAATTATCATAAATATTCTAATGCTAGTTCTACAAATGACCAATGGTGGGATACATTGCTAATGGACAATTTTTCAAGTGGTGTGCATGTGCATAAGGAGAAACAAGGAGTTCTTGAGGAGCAATTTATTTAAGATAAATAATCTATTAGATCTTATGATCATACTGCCAATTGATGACATATTAATTCATGTTGTTTCCCTACATTTAACCCTATTTTAAAATTATCTTCATCTTGATTACGGTGATTCAAAAAATAAAACATATGAATGAGTTGAATATGATCATGATGAGTTGCCTTGACTTTTGATCTTGCAAGATGAAAACCCTAAATTTGAGCCCAAGACTAGTGATGTCCTAATATTTGATCTCAAGGTTGTTCCCACTTGCCTCCTTACCCAAATAGTCTAATTGATCTTGCTAAATTCCTTAAATAAGTAGAGTAAGATCAATTTTAAGAGTGCTTTCCTAGCTCCTTGAGTGCATAGAGTTTCTTTTTTAATAAAAAATCTTGTGCGATTTTTTCCATCATCTTGTACTATCTTAAATTGATGTTGATTTAGATTTAATTGGAAAAGTAGGTTTTGAAGGGGCCCCAAAATCCTTTACAAAATGAGAAGGCTACTAGAAAGAGAAGACATTAAGAAACAAGCAGCCCCATCACAAAATGGACAAAACAATAGATGGACTAGCAACAAACAAGCAACAAACAAGAAGCAAACCAAAAGCCAACCAAAAGGAAAATCAACTCTTTGTAGATTCTTTAAGATCCTCCTTGCCTCTAGATACCTCCTATAGTAATGACCTTATCATGCATTTCCACAACATCATTCAATTCTGAACTAGAATCATCCCACAGAATTTTCTTTGTTTTGTGCAGATTAGAATACCAGCTCTATGAAGTACTTTTGTCTGGGTTTCCCATAGTGAACACCATCCTCCCAAATCATGCACATCTCCACTTTCGAAGAATTCTTAAACTATTTTCAAGCTTTCTACATTTTAACCATGATGATCAGCCTTAGCATAATTTGCAGAATCCATAACTAACATTGACAAGAATGGATATGTTGCCATGGATTGTAGTCATTTTATTCTCAAGAGAAACAATTCTAGAATCATTAACCTCCCTCAGTTTTGTTGCATCAACCATGAATTTGTGTAGGATAACATTCATGTTTTTGACCCTATTAACAACAAACATTCTCCAATTTAATGTTATTGGTAAGACCCACATTGAAGTTACCTAGTGAATTCATCTTGATATTAATCTATCTGACTTCATTAAGAAGCCATCTAAAGAGCATAAAGAGGTTGGCAATCCCCTCCTTAGCCATTCTAGTGACATCATTCAAATCAACCAGCTCCCAATTCATATGCTCTCCCTGAAAGATATCAGATTTCTCAAGCTAACCATCATGGAACTCACCACCAGGAGAATCCATATTAACTTTACCTCTACCCATGGATTCCACACCAACATGGGACATATCTAAATCAATCACCTTATCAAATCTCTTCACTCAAACAACTTCAGAGGCCTCCCTATTCTCATGATTTCCTTTCTCCATCACAACATCATATTGAACATGCTCCTTTCCAACCAAAGGTGCATCCAAAGTGACAACTTCCTTATCCTTACTCGAGCCCAAATTTGGGGTATTCTTACCAACAAAGGTCTTACCCACCTTCCTATTCTCACCTTCCTCTGCGGGGAATCCTCCTTTCATAGGAGAGGGAGGACAACCCACCTTCAAGCAATCTTTTATGTTGTTGCCATCTTGTTTGGTTTATTTTTGTGAGGTTTCCTAATGAATTGATTTATTTAGTATTATTTAAGACTTCAATTTTGTTTATTTTATTTTTGTGAGAAATATTTTTGTTATTATTTTATTTTAATTTTTATTCTTATTTTATATGATTCCTCCATCTTCAAAGTAATTTTAGTTTTTCATATATAAATGGACTACCATCATAGTTGTAAATGTAAATACGGTTGTGCTATCATCCTTAAAGTGTACTAGCATTTGTGCTATGGTTTTCTTCTAATTCTCTTTCTAGATTCTAGTCTTGTTCATATCGTTATTTAGAGGTTCTCTCTATGTAATTATTGTTTCTTCAGTGTTCCTTATTTTGAATAAACATTTAGTATTTTTATCTAGAAAAAGTAAATGTAGTTCATATGGGTGAAATGCACTTAGCTAAGACCAAATGCATTACTTTTTTATCTATTTTAGATAGTATAATTCTTAATTTGGTTAATTGAATCTTCAAAGTAATAAAATAATCAACTAAATTATATTTCAAGAACTAGGACATGTAGAAGTATATAGTTCATATATAGACCATAAAAGGGGTGAAAGTGTACTTACACATAATACATCGATTATACATCAATTGTAAGATAATTTTTAAAAGATCATTTAGTGAGGTTTAGTTTTAAAGTCTGCACTTTATTTTAGCATGTTCATTGTAGAGTCTTAAAATTTAAATTGCAAGAAAATTAGTCCAACTAATTTAACAATGGAGATACTATTAAACATACATTATAACACTCCAACATCATCTATTTGTCTTCAATATGACAATCCTATAAATTAAACAATTCAACTCAATCCTACAAACAATTATTATTGATAATTAATTTACTCCAAGAATTATTTTATGTATTACAATACTTTATAAATATTATTTTTCTCAAAATTATTATAACTCAATTAAATCATTATAACTCTATTTGAAAAGTTGATAAAACTTTAAATTTTAAATTTTGAACCTTCAAATTTAGTATCAAAGCCTCAAAATTTAATTGTACTTCTTTCAATTGTATAAGATGTAAAATAAATAAAAAATAGTAGGTCAAAAGACTTATTGAAATATATTAAAAATTAGATGAAATATTATGAGGATTGAGGTTTAAATTGGATTGTCCACCTTACTTGAAAAATATTGTGACAATTATTTATTCTTAATTATCTTATAAATATTAAGATATATTTTATTTTATTTTTTTAAAAGAAAATATAAATAAGAATTATGATAGTCTTTTTAAAATAATATTTTTTAAAAATTTTAATTATATTTTATAGTAAAAATAATTATAATTATACTACTATCAAATTTAAATCTGAAAGGGATGTCTCATTTCTTATATAGAAAAATATTTTTTAAAAACAACAAATATACATGAAAACAAAAACATAATCAATACATATTTAAAAAAATTAAAATTATAAAACAATTCTTATATAAAAATAAATAGCACTAAAATAATTTTTAGAAATAAAATAAAAGATAATATAATGAAATCCATTGACATATTTAAGATAGATGTGTTTAGATAGAAATTACACATTAGTGCTATAGCTTTCTTGCCTTTTCTTTTTTAGAACAGAAAAAGGTCTGTTTTAATTACTTGTGCGACATAGATGCCCCACCTTCACAAAGTCCCAAGCATATTGCAGGTGAATTATTCATATTTATAGTCAAGAATCCAAAAGAAGGACGATTCCAGTATATGACGAAAAGAAAATGAGTGGTTTCAAACCGTCTAAGAATGGCCACAACACAGATGATTGTCCACAGCCAAAACAGACATTAATGAATGATAACACCCAGTCCGACAATGAAAAGGATGTAGACACCTTCATTAGAATTCCCACGAAATGCAATGATTTGTCTTCATTGAATCGAAAAATCTAGAATCCACTGTGAATCATTTAAGTATATGAACACCTACCAACTTCTGTGATGTAGTATTATTTACAGAGGCACCTTCGGCAAGAATGTATTGTAGCAAATACCCCCAGGAAGCATTTTTATGCATTATTATTTATCTTTTGTTAGTGGGTTCACTTCAGGTGGCTGAAGAAGCACCAGCAGATGCATTGGTAGAGTCCTTCCCTGGCTACATTGGAAACCAGTCTTACAAGATATATGCCGGGTGTGTATTCCATCCTTAACCAGTTCCAAGTAAATATTCAATGTATATATGTATATATCAACGTAGTTATATGAATAGTTCAAGTATGTATTCAGTTTACTTATCGATAGTTCAGAGAAGTTATATAGACAGTTCAAGTTATATATACATTTATCTATTTATTCAATATACGTAATGCATATTGAATATCTGAATATATATATACGGGACAGTTCAAGCACAAGTACATATTCAATGGACAGTTCCCTTATACAACTCACACTTCCCATCTCTGCAGGCTGCAACCCTCATGGTTATTTCTCTCAAAACACTTTGGTATCGTCACGATTGTAAACTTTCTAGATAAATTGATTGATTATATTCTCTCCCAGCAGCCCTTTAAGAGAAAAGCAGTCTCCAAAGTATATATTCTTACTCATCAGCCCTGTAAGGCTAAAGAATCCCAAAAAGCACTGTCAACTAAGACGGGCCAAAAAGTTAAAAACAGTATTATAAGCATTCCAAAAAGCTGTGTATACTCAGATTGACAAAAAGTAGAATTATTCCAAAAGACTAAAGCTAAACTCCTGCTAACCATGGTCTTAGTGGCAAGGCTTTTTATTCAGGGCGTCCTCCTTGTGTTAAATTGAATGATTTGATTTGGACTGCACCCAGAAGAGACTGCATGCAACTTCAGGCAAATTTGGCAGAATAGAAACCCCACGGTTATGGCTTATGAGCCTAAAAGTGATAAAAAGTTTGATGGTGCATTGGTGAGGGTTGCAATTTACCTAGCAGAAGTTAAATTTTAAACTTAACTTAAATCTTGTCATGGAATATTTTCATTTGCTATCATAAATCCCTGTGCTTACTTTAGCTAATCATGTTCCGATCATTCTTGAACCATGACCTGCTAATTGATGGTCCTTCACGTACCATACGATCACGTGTTCCATTTTCAAATTCCATCTTAATAAGGCCTAGGAGGTGGAAAACTTGAAAGCTGAATTCCTTAAGCAAAGTCAAGCTGTCATCTTCTGCATTTCTGACCTTTTCAGCTTTAGGTTTCCCTTCCACTTGGATATCTTATATCAATGGGGGCATCTAAAAAGTTAGAGACTGATATGAACCATAAGCTCTTTGATTATGATTGTACACAACCTAACTAAGTTCTTAGCCATAGAACTTGATAACCATGTTCTAAAATTATCCAGTCAAAGGAACTTCAGGCCAAGGGGCAAACATGCATTAGGAGTACTCACAGAACTTGCAATATTAGTATAGTTCGTATGTATGCAGTGTGAACCATTACTAAATTGTCAACTTTTCAGTTGGGTTGGTTGCAGAAACTTTTGAAATTGTAGAGCACTTCAAACAATTAACTTAAAACAAAAAAGTAATGTTTTAACTTCTAGGTGTCTTACCTAAGAGCCAATATATTGCATTAGAGGCAAATTCTTTTAACTATAACTATTTCAGTAGTCTGATCTATGGTTTCAATCTTCCTTTTCCTTAAATGATATTCAATAAGAATATCAACAGTATAACAAAGTTAGTGACTTAGTGGACATCAAACGGTAATTTCATCTTTAGTTGAAACAAAACCCATAAGTAGAGAAGATTTTAAACAGTTAAACCTTAGCTATTTTAGATTTCCAAAATCCCAAATAACAAAAAAGGTCTGTTTACCTTCAACCTAAAAGAACAGTAAATCCTTTTGTTTCAATAAAGTTGGACATTTGAATGTGTGGCTGTTTAAGCACTTCCAAAGAAAATTTAATGTGAGACAATTCAATACTTCTATTAGATTTCATTTAAGCAAAAGGAAGAATTAAGTCCATTCTTGTGGATGAATTATAAACAACATTAAACAGTGAGAAAATTTGCCTACAAGCATAACGACGATTTGTTTGAAGAGAGAATGAAGCAAAGTGCTAATATCGGCAATAAACTGTCTCCCATAGAAGCTGAACTATCTATTTGTGCCTTTATGTCCACCTCCTGCCATGGATGAATTACCTGTCCTGGAATAGTTACATAGCATAAACCAATAGATTGTGAACAAACCCATTTTTTAAGTGATTGATCCATAAATTTGAGGGGTTTTTCATGTACATCTTAATCTCTCTCACTTTCCAAAAATTTCCATCAAAATCCAAACTAAGTTAAAAATATCAACTAAAATGTTCTTGAAATTGCACTGAAAAAATAAATTTGGTTGTTTGAGTTTCATTTTCCACTGAGCTGAAAGCTCAATTTTGTGTCTCTATCATGGGCAAGGAATGGTCCTTGACTATTTGGTAGTTACAAGATGTATAAATTATATATTCTTAGGACATGCATTTACAAAACAGACCATAGATTTGGTGGACAATGAGAATAAAAATTACAGTCCACCTATTGGTCAGAAAGGAACAGGCCTCTTCATAAGGATAATTTCTATTTTATTGCTTGCTTGGCATAGATCCAAGTAAGAATCAGTTTTCCCAGCATAGTAAGTAGATACCCCACAGCGTGGAGCATGAAAACAAAGGATACACTTTCTCCTTCAAACCATTGAACATTTCTGCAGAATCACTCAAGAAATGCATTAAGGCCATCACCAAGAATACCTCTCCTGTGAATTGAGTGCCCATCAAAAGAAATGTCTGATTCCTTATGTAAAAACAGGGAGATATCCCTCCAGTGAAGGTAGCAACAAAAATAAAGATGAGACACCAGGTTTTGCTCTTATGTTAGGCTTTGCATGACCATGCTGATCAGCGGGTGAATGACTACTTCCTCTGTGAGCTGCAATCATGGAATTAGTGAGCCCACAAACATAATAACAGTTACAAAGAACACTTGCAAAAACTTGAATGCTGCATATATTGATTCATGCGAAACTTTCTACAGTTACAAAGAAGCAAGGAAGCAGGGATGCTTCCATTAGTGGGTTCTGAATTCAGTAGAGAACTTTGTTAATAATAAATATAGAACCTGTGAGTTTTTGTAACATAATAGAAATAATCACTAACAAAATATGAAAGTAATGGACAATTAAGCATTATCCAGAGTCAAGGAGTCAAACAGTTGACATAACTTTTTTCCTTTTCTTTTTCCAAAATATATAACTGAGCCTATAATTATCATAATTGAAACAAGTATATACAATACTTTATCATAACTATACAACTCAATTCATTTTATGTACAGATGCAGATACACACTCCTTGAAACCAAACTAATGACATATGCAATAGATCTAATTGCAATAGTCATGCTCTCCCATAACAAATTCAGAACTATAAAGGACAATACATTCAAATAGGTAAATACATTAACACTTGTATTACAAATCCTTCTCTATTTCCTTCCTTTGTAATATGATGCAGAAGAGAGCATCATCAGGGTGATATCCACCATAGTTGCAACACTCGCCAAAAACTCAGCGAGTTCACAAA
>VDFB02188319.1:0-12917 GCA_007258455.2 Sequoia sempervirens | reverse complement strand
TATCTAATATTACTCATTACTCTATATTTATTAATCAAATTGCATTGAATAATTTATCATCTCCAGTTAAACTAAATTAGGGAGGATTTCCTTACACAAGATGGAAATGTCTTGCCAAAAATAAATGAGAGATCATAGAAGCAGGACACAGCGGAACAGCACATAATAAGGAGAGTGCAGGAAAGCAAGAAGGAAGAAAAATGAAATTACATCTCTTGAAGGAATTCAAGCAACAAAGCTTCTAAATAATGAAATTTCTCAATTTAACTGAGAAAAACATAATAAATTTCCAATTTGAGTCTACAAAGGAGGAATAGTGTGTACCTGCAAACATGCCTCGATTGGTAGAGCAGTTTGAATCCATGAAGGTCATCACAAGCCGAGTTCCATTAAGCACACTGAAATTTCCATTCACATCCTCCACTGCCAATTCCACTGCCTCCTTTGCAATCTTTCCAAGAACAGAATTCTCTGCAAACAGAGCACCGACATTCACAATATCTGGTCTCCTGCTAAGACTTGCATTCTGTGCAAAATACAGTATGCCTAAAGCATGCACTAGAAACAGGATAACCAGAGTACGCATATTTTCAAGAGGACCGAAAACGGTGTCTCAGAAGTTACAGACAAAGATTTTGATATTAAATGAAATCCTAAATGCCAAAGGTAAAGCAGTACTGTGTAAGACACTGATTATTATATTGAGATGAAAAATTGAGGGTTAAAGGCAAAGATTTTGATATCAAATGAACTAAATGCCAAAGGTAAAGCAGAACTGTGTAAGACACTGATTATTATATTGAGATGAAAAATTGAGGGTTAAAGACAAAGATTTTGATATTAAATGGAATCCTAAATGCCAAAGGTAAAGCAGTACTGTGTAAGACACTGATTATTATATTGAGATGAAAAATTGAGGCTGACTTGGAATGAAAGTTTGGTATTTAGATTTCGATATGTTCAGTAGCTGGTGAGAGGTAATATATGAATCTTCGCTTTTTCTTTGTCGATATTGTGTATTTTCGGATCTGGAAAGTTTGTTTTCATCGTTGTAACCCGGGATTTTTGATCCATGGGCCTACCTGGGATTCGAACAAGCGACCATCAAGCTATTTTCCTTTTTGGGGAATGTGTTTATTTTCCTTTTTGGGGAATGTGCTTAGTGTCAGCTATGATTGACATTGTGTCCTCTCAGTGACAGAGAAGACAGCCTTGCACGCTATGGTATTTTTCTTTTTATTGGAATAAGAAAAGAGATGTTACGAAGAACAGCAGAAGAAAAGTAAGATTAACAGCTAAGAGATAGGTAGCGACGAAGATGTTGTAGAGAAATTGTAAATAGCAAAAAAGAATAAAACAGACCAACAAACAGGAACACAGTCCAGAGACCAACAGCAGCAATTACAACTTGCTCATAGAACATGCACAATCAAAAAAGCAAAAATATTTACTAAAATACCTTTCTTGTTTGCACATGCAAGGTATTTTTGTTACATTTTGTTTCCTTTTCAATGCCAAACAAGAATCATAATGGTGAAAGCATATATTTTTTAAATGAATAAGGTATATATTATTTTTTATTGAAAGACAAACTCTCATAATTTAGGTAGGATTAAGTTTGCACCAAAAATGAGCATTAACAAAGGGTAGAGTCTAATCAATAGTAAACATAAATAAAATCGATGAATGACAATTGCAACATTGATAGAAGGGGGATCACAATCATAAGGCTTTCCCTAACACCAATGGTGATAGTACTGTCATCAATAGGCTCCTAGCCAGTAAGAGCACCCTCCTCCTCCCAATCTTTTATAGGTTACGAAGCATGAACAATGAATATTGCTAGCTCTAAGTGAGGGAACTTGCCATGATTTGACCAACCAAAAGCACTCCTTGAAACCTTGCAACTAAGAGCTTTGAGATTAGGATTCACAATCTCATCAAGAAGATTGACCACAACCATGCTTGTGCCCATGAGGTGGGGAGGTAGCAAGCACTAGGACTATAAATCATGCAGGGAGCATTACCCTAGTGGTGAAGAAGCTCTTGCAAATGCACAACTTCCAATGCAACATTGTGAGCTTGCACCTAGATTTGCATAAGCACATTAGAGAAGTCATAGCTTTAGTGTAGAAAAATGAACATCAATCAAACAACTAGAAAAGAGAGTTGAATTCCTATCTTTCCAAATAGTAAAGATAATTTTCATCTTGAAAGCATGCCAAATATAGGAAAAATTAAATGGGAGATTAAACCAATCACTTACCAACACTATATGCCATGTGCAAGGGTTAGGTTGAAAGTAATTAAAGACATCATGCATTCAACTCATACCTTCTTGAGTTGTAGTACATAACCAAAAAACCCAAAAAGATGCTTGAGAGGCTCCAAATTATCCATAAAAAAAAAGACAACAAAGGTTGAAAACTCCTAGGTCATTCAAACAAGAATCGAGCATAAGACCTTGGTAAATAATGCACCATGCAAAATAAGCCATTTTAAGCTAAAAAATGATCGTGCACAAATAGTTTGGAACATTGATGTGAAGTGCCAAGGGAAGACTAAAGGTGCCAACAATGGTTTAATTGGTCCACCATTAGATGAGGTGTAAGCCACAAGTATCCACTGCAGGTTTATAATTACAAAAATGGTGTTTCAGAATACTATTCCCATTCTTTCAACCAAGGCTTGAAGAACCTAACCTCAATCTTATGAACCAAATGGGGAAGGTTGACATTAAAATTAGTCTAAAAGGTCTCCTATCCTATTTGACATTAGAATTCTCACAGAGACCAGAGCTGAGATGATTGATAGGTCTTAGAGATCACTGATAGAGAATTTGAAGGCCCACTGAGACAGGTTCACGAGACACACTTGTTTACACTGTCAACATAATGAGCGATAGATTGAAAGAAGCCCTAAGAAACTAACATCATGAGGTAGACAATAGAATTCCAAGCAACATAATGAAAACCTTTATTCCCATTCATAGAGGTGCAAAGAAAATCCTCAAGGAGCTTCTTAACTTTAAAATAGGGGGCCTTAAAGGGACCTAGCATAAGGAATAGTAAACATGGGTAGTGCCTAAAATCTTAGAACACACTTATAATTTTCCAACCAAAGAGAGGCTTAATGATCTAATAGATTATATTTTTTCAATTTTGGAAATGGCAACTTGTCATAATCTAGTAGGCTAGGCTTGAAAGACAAAGGGAATGCCTAAGAAATAAAAGATATTCCCATGCTTCATCCATTTCCAACTGAAAGAGTTTTCCCATCTAGGTTTGGAAAGAAAAGATTGCCTACAATATTTGTATTTTTTATTGAATAGTTGAGCTAGAGGCTTGTATAATATATCAAGGTAGAGAAGATCATGTTTGATATTATTCTCATCCTTAAGAAGAGTGAGAAAATAATCATCAACAAAATTTGCATTGACTAGTTGAGTAGATGAATTAGGAAAGGTAATAACTTTAACCAAATTTTGAGAGTCTATGTGGGCCAAAATATAGCCAAAGCCCTTAGTAGCAAACATCTAAAGTGTAGGAGCAAAAGGGAATCCCTAGTAGATAGAATATAAATTTTTAAAAGGCTTGGATTGTTGGTCATTAATGGTAATGTAAGATAAGACATTGGAGAATTTAGTATTTGAACATACTAAATAAAATTTGGTCCAAATCCAAGCACTTGGAGTTAGGAAAAATGGTGTTTCAACCTTGCAATTATAATAGGTTAATATATTTGAACATGTGGGGTTGCAAGGGGGTACCCCTCTTGTGGGGTTTGGAGGCCGCATGCCCTAACAAGGTTTTAGGGGCAACACCCCTGAAAGCCACAATTTGTATATTATTCTTCATTATAAATGTAAAACATTCATCATTAGGTCACATATTTGACGATAGAGATTATGTTGGATTTGTTGGCCCTAGAAGATAACCCTATTTTATGAGGGCATTGTATTATGATTGGTATTATATTGTTGTATTGTGTGTGAGAGTTCGATAGTTGTTGAGTTGCCTCTAGATCTGTAGTTGGTGAAACTTTTGTAAGAAGCTTGCTCTGCAAGTGTATTGTAATCTTGTTGATTTTAGAATAATATATTGGTTGACTTTTTGAGTGTGGATTTTTTCTCTTGAAATGGTTTCATGCACATAAATCATTGTGTTGTGGTGTGAATGCTATTTATGTTTAGTTTTTGTACTTACTGTAAAGATCTAAAAAATCTTGCATAACCCTCCTCTCAAGATTACTGTAGGAAGTCGTTCCACTACCTTAACTTCCTAACACCTGAGTATGGTAAGAATAAAAGGCTATTCAATGTAGTTGTAGGGCTTGGAAAACTCAATTTTGATGAACATTGCAGGTTGCTAAGAATATTGGGTCCATTCATTCCCTTTCCAAATAATAATAATTGTCAAGTATGTACCATGACTTGATAAAACCAATTTTCTTGGGCTAGAATACCTAAGGAGGAAGTTGTCTAAGATTGAGAGAAAGAGATTTAGAAATAATCTTGTAGGAGATATTTATTAAGGTGATAGACCACCAATTACATATTTCCTTTGGGTCACCATCTTTAGGTATGAATTTAACATTTCCTTTGTTGATTATGTTTCCTAATGAATTCACTCCCATAAAAATATTGTAGATAGACCTTGTGAAGGTTTTCACTCACAATATCCCATAAATATTTATAAAATTCACATGCGACATAGAGAATATGGCCTCACACAAATCTTCCTCGGTGAGAAGTTGATCACAAATAATGCATTGAGATGTTGAAACTTGAAAAGGAACCACATTTAAGCATTGATGTGGAGAAATATTAAAAGCTTAAGTATATCTTTGAGGTGAAAGAACTTGCTCATAACGTTGAATAAAGGCTTGAAGAATGTATGAAATCTTAGTAAAGAGCTACTACCCCTCATTTACTCTATTAATGGCTTGAAATGCATGACAATCTCAAAGAGCCTAAAAGAAATAATTTAAAGACCTTTTGTGTCCAATTTTAAATCAATGAATTTGAGCTTTGATTGGGAGCACCATGATTAAAGTGGATGCATGCAAACTTTCTCTAGTGATAGAATGCAACTAATTAAAACTACACATCTGAGTCAAAAGGTTGAGCTTCCAAGGTAGTGGTGTCTTGATGGATATCCAAGGTGGTGGCCTTGTAAGACTAGTGGTGGAAACAAATAAAAAAAATATGGAGGAAACCTATAGTGCGATCGAGGGCATTATTACACTCTATCCAACTTATCTCATCCATGGGATATGGCTCTAGATTCCAAAAATCTTGAATGTGAGTTGACATCTAGTCTTGTGAGTGAGCATTGATGTGTTTAGAAAATAATGAGTCTTAATGGCCTTTAGTTTGGTAAGTTTCCAATGAATACAAGAATATATTGGAAATTAGTTTGAAAGATAACATTTGACATTGAAGGCTCCATAAGAAAAGAGTAAAACTTATAAAAAAATGATAGAGGAGACAATATGTATCTATCATTTTGCTTAAGGAGCCTATCAATTCCGTCTCTAACATTGCTCCATGTGTACCATATCATATGATCATGATGGTGACCAAGATTGAGATCATAAAGTGTCATATATTTTGTGCATAAAGTACCATTTGTTTCACCAATTTCCTAATCAAGGAAATGCCCCACATTTATCAAAAGGCATATTAATCATATTAAAATAATCCCACTGAACCCAAGTAGTGACAAGTATTGAATTTATAATCCATCCCCAAAGCATTTTAGTGACAAGTATTGAATGGTAGATCTTTGAACACCATCATTCAAAGCATATACATTAATAACTCTAGAGGAATGCTTATTAATGTTAAAAAGAGCCCATAATAACTGGTTGGTGGGGTCACCAACTAAGTGTTGATGCCACATAGGAGAGAGAAAGGTGACAACACCACTACTATCAGTTTCATGATTTTTACTTAGTAAATGACTAGAAGGATAGATAATATGATAAGCTAAAAAAAGAAATATACCAATTTGTTTACCTCTTGTAAATAGAGAATGTCTAAACCAATAATACCTGGTTGGTGGGGTCCCTATTTCTAGAGGCTTCAAAACTATATTTTGATATTTTAAAGGCTAATCCACAAAGAATGAGGATAAATTTGGTAAGGGGTCATTATTAAAAATATTATTGGTTTTACAACTCACTATTGTATACCACCCTTGTTCTTTTTTGGTAGGAGGAAAAGACCCAAAAGTGAGTTGAGTGCTAGACTTAGAATAGGGAAATGTGAAAGGGAAATCCTGAATATTATGCTTAAAAGATTAGCATCTCTAGAAAGTGTTGGGAGAATTTAAATAGAATATATGTTGAATGTATCAACTAATCAATTTTGATATCAATTGTCTCCTTCAAATTTTTGGAAAGATTCACTTCTGCTCATACCCTCTTTTAGGGTCAAGTTGAGAAAAACTTGGCTGGTTAGACATAAACAACAAAGCCTAAAGAGGTTACTATTTGTGTCAAAAAGTTCCAACATGACAAGGGTAAACTAGGAAACTCCATCTATATAGGGACATAAATATTTCTCATTAAAGTTGTGAAATCTCTAATCTAGAGTGGGAAGACAAGCAAGGAAAAGTGGACAAATTAGGGGCCATGTTTAAGGATGAATTCAACATGGTTGGATTTGGAAAAATAAAAAGAAAAATTGGTAAGATTTTACAAAAATAAGACAAATCCCATGTGAGCACCTAAGCTTTGGTCACCCAATTATATTTGATCACGCTTTGAAAGGGGCGCCTTACAATAAAATATCTTATTAACGTATTTTTTTAACCAATGACATGCATTGTCAAATTAAGGAATGGGAATAATTAGATTTGATGATTTTAAGTAGACATACCTCATGAAACACCTTGGGAACAAAATCCTTATATCGCTTGAGTGGGGATTCCATTGTCAAGCATCATTGAAACTTTGACTCTAGAACTAATTCCAAAGTGATGGAAGGTCTAGGCCATTTAAAGGGTTAGAAAATGTCCATATGCATGACAAAATAAGAAGGCATTGTGATAAATGTAGATAAACAAAACCAAATCCTATTTTAGAAGAATTCATACAACATTAAGAGAGCAAACACCAATACCCTAATTGAGAAAATATTCCCACTCACCCAATTTCTCAAGAATAATTTCATACTAGAATATAAATTTAGAGAATTAGGATGTTTTAAGTTATATTTTATGTCTTTGAATAATAGGTTATTTATTCACTTCTAATAGAAATATATATGTGTAGACACTTAAAGTTCGATTTTGTATTTTATCCTAACATTGTCATGCTTCTATTAATCCACACCATTAATCTTGTATCACATCTTTACTAATTAATTAAATAAAATGACATCTTTCTTGTAATAGTTAATTAAATAAATCATTTATTTATTTAATTAAATTAAACCCCCTTCACTAATTAATTATATCATATTTAAACTTTCCTTAACATTCCTCCATCAATTCTTGCCTAATTAATTAAGCTAATGCACATCCTTCTCCTCAATACTAAATAATAATTGATTTGCACTAAAATCCAAAAATCAACATTTTACATCCCCACCCTCCATTCAAGTTCAATCTTGAAAATACACTAACACTCCCCTAAAAAATCTACATATGTGCATCCTATCCTTCCATTCAAGCTTAATATTGACCATCCATTTGCATTTTCCTCAAGCTTCCATTTTCTTGCATCTCACTTCCCATAGCAAACTAATAGCCCTCCAACCACTTTATCTAATTCTATCCTTCTATTTGCATCATTCTCATCCCTCCTCACATATAAATCCATCCTATAATTTCAATATAAAAATGATCTCAATTATTCCCATCTTGAGCTAGAATATATAAAAACTCTTTCAAAGGTACTTGAACCATATGTGGAGGTGCTTCAAATATCATAGATACATGCTGCCAAATTGAAATTTCTCATGCACAACCTACATTCCATACCTATTAATCCTTCATCCACATCCAAGGAAAATATATATACATCGAGGAGGTATAATGATAGCTTCATTTTGAGCCATTTCATTGTTTATTATGTTAAAAATTATAGGACTTTTTTCATGCATATTCTTTTTTTTCTTTTCTAGATTTTAGTGTTCACATTTTTGACATGCCTAGTGGGACTTGACTCCCATTCTATTTTATCATGGAGTCTATTTTATAATTTTTTAATATTTTAATATTTTTTTTTGAGCTTTCTATATGCATTTTCAACTTTGGAATATCTAATCTACATTTCAAAATTTGCATTAGGATATCAACATTTCGATCTTACAAACTAGTGCTTCCACTTCTTGGCTTTAACTCTTTGTGTCTTAGAGGTGGAATTTTTGTACTATGTCTTAGTGTTGTGTCCCACTTTTGGTGTTTTCTAGTTTTTCTATTTTTGAGTTTACTTAAGTTTTGTATAGATTTATCCTATGCTAGTGAATTCCCATGGATTGTTTTGTACTAGATTTTATGTATTTGTAGGGGGTTTCTAGAATTTTTGATGCACCATTATTCTTTATCAAAGTTAGGTTTTCTAGGTTTCATCTTATTGGCTACTATTTTTTAGGGTTTTTATTTTGTTATTAGCTTGCAAGATATTGGCTACTTTTTAGGGTTTTATGGTTATTAGTCCAAAACTTTGTTTTATAGTTTGTATTTTGTTCGTGGTTTTCTTGTGTTTGTGCTTTTAAGAAAACATTTTATTTATGTTTAAAACGGAGCTGGTTGTCATGGTGTTGATGCTGTGGATGTGATGGTGTTTTGGATAAGGTTATCTAAATTTCGTAAGGCAAGAAGTCTCCGCCTCCTAGGGTCAAGGCAAGCACGATGGAAGTTAGCCGATGTGGGACAACTTGTGGGTCCTCTTCGTTGGATAACTCAAAAGTTCTTCCTCTCTCTGGTGGTTTGGGCCCTAATGGTACTTCTTTGGTCAAGGTGGGGTCTCTTTTTGTGGCTCCTAAGACTTATGTGGACTCTACAACTGCTCAACAAGTTGTTGCCTCGTTGGAGGAAAAGACTTGGTCAAAGTTGTTTGGTGTGAAGCTTAAGGAGAAAAGTTCCTCGCCTCTGGTGGATTTCTTTGCAGACCCATCTGCTGGTGAATATTTTGTCTTTGTGTCAAATTGTATTATCGACAAGGGCATTTTGTCTATGGAGCAATCGCTATTGGTAAGCTTTTGGGACTGGGTCTCCAATATTGACCCTGGTTTGCAACCTGCCTAAGAATCAATGGCACCTAAAAGGTTAGGGTTGAGGTAATGACCCCTATGTATGGGCTTTATTCTCATTTTCGCCTTCTCATGGAAGAAGAATAATATTTCTATTGAAGGTCTTGGTAGGGGGGCCTTGGCTCATTAGAAAATCTACTTTGGTGTTGAAGAAATGGGAGGCAGGTTTCTCTTCGAGTTCCTATTCTTTTGATTTGGCTCCTGTATGGGTTCGCTTGCTAGGGCTTCCTCTTGAATTTCGGTATGAGAAAGTCTTCAAAGGTATTACGGCTACCTTTAGACGCTTGTTATCTATTGATAATATGATTGCTTTGCAGCGTCAGCTTGTCTATGCTCAGTTGTGTGTGATTTTGGATTAGGCTATGAATCTTTCATCTTCAATCAAGATTAATTCTAAGTTGGGAGTAGTATGTGAGCAAGGATTGGAGTTTTTGAGTCTATCCCCTTTAAGCCTAAAAGTACAAAGTTGTGTCAATAACTTCTTATAAAGGAAATGGCCAACACTAATCTAACTTTTTAAACTTCAATCACTAGAAAGTCGCATATATTTTTTGAAATTTGAAATGATGTAAACTAATAAAATGTGTATTTTTTAGTATATTTTATGTTTGTAATTTTTTTGAAAAAAACTAAAAATTATTTGAATGTAGTTTTTTATAAATTAACACTATAATTTAGTTAATAAAATGTTGAAAAATGATGTTACATGGGATGTCAAGCTTTAAATAGTTTTTTTTTTCCTTCAATTTTTTTGTGTATATTTATAACTGGAAACTTTAGGGCATGGATATGTTTTATTTGCAATTTTAATAAATAGATATTTTTAAATAAATATTTAAATGTGTGTGAATTAAAATATGGTTGTGTTCAGTTGACATCAACTTTTATATTAAATATTTATCTAAAATAGAAAACAAATTATGCTATCTTAATCTTGATTCTTTTATCTAGGGCATCATATTTTATTTATTTTTAATAAGTTTTATTATTTTTCTTGACAAGATAATCAACCTAATAGATTTGTGTTGATAACCAACTTTTAGTAAAAAATTAAAAAAATATAAATAATAATTAAACTATTAAAATAAATATATATTTTAAAACTACACTTATGGATCTACAAAAGGGTATTTTTTACATTTGAAAAAAATGTTATTTATATGAGTATGAGTTGTTGAAACATTAAATTTTTCAAATAATGCCATTTTTTTAGTAAATTGGCCTCAAAGTGGTGCTACATATGCATTTAGCCAACAATTTTAGTTGGAAAAGTTGCAGAAGTATTTAACTTATCTAGAACAAATCTTACTAGATCATATGTTTGACCAAAATTGATTTTTAGTCATAAATACTAAAATTCACTTATGCTGATAAGTTGGCCAAAAGTGTGACACAACTTTGTACTTAATTCCCCTATTTTCATTGCAAGAAGGTGGGTCATTGGGAGAATTTTAAGCCTAAGGTGCCCTCCCAAAAGGTTTCAGACCCTTCCCAAAAGGACTCGATCTCTAGGTCGACATTTTCCAAAGTGTGGAAGGAGATTGGGAAACACTCTAATTCAGGGGAAGTGTTGAGTTTAGTTGAGCCCTTGGTGGAGGATGTGAGTGATGGTCAACCTTTGGGTGCCTCTATTTTGGTTACTGGAGTGGAACCTAGTGTTATGTGTGAGGCTCTTGTTAAGAGTGCTCTTGGATCTTCTGTGGAATCTGTTGGAATCAACCAGGCTATTGAGGAAGTTTTATTTGAGGGGGGTGAGGTGAAGGCCTCGCTTGATGAGGAGCATGTTTTGGATTTGGTAGAGGAGGCTAGTGGTAAGTCTTTGGCTCTTATTGTTACTGAGCCAGAGAAGGTGACTCCTTTGAAGATGGTCTCAGATGGTCTATTTTTAGCATCCAAGGAGGATTTGTCAGGTTCCGTAGTGGAGGAACTAGTTGTGGTCTCAAAGGCTTTGTCTTTGGGGGAGTCGATGGTGGAGACTGTTGTGTCAAAGAAGTTGGTGCTCACCTCTTCTGTCAATGTTTGTAATTCTTGTGATTCTCAGGGGGAGGAGAATTGGATTCCTATTTCCTCTGTGTCTAAATCTCGTAATAAGAATAAATCTACTCCTTCAGTGGTGGGAATGGCTATGAGGAACTGGTTGAAGTTGTATTGTGGTTCAGAGTCGAGGGGTAGAGGAAGGCCTTCTATGCAAAAAATCCAGGAGAGGGAGAGTAAAAGTGATATTGCTGATGGTTCGTAGGCTACTTTGCTTGAGATGGGCCTTACAAGCCCATCACAGAATCTTTATGAAGATCCTTTCGTGGAACATTCAAGGATTAAGTAACCCTTATAAATAGGATCTTCTTGCAAATCTTGTGAGATATCACTGTTCTGATATCATATTGTTTTAGGAGACTAAGATAGGTGTGGAGAAGGTTGGAAAAATTAAGAATATATTTTTTAAGGATTGTGGTTGTTAGGCATTTGATTCTGATGGTACCTCTGGTGGGGTGAATAATTTTTGGAATCCTAAGGTGGTTTCAGGCTATGCTTTGTTTACTTTTGATAACCATGTGGCTACTTCCTTTTCATGTCCCAGGGATAAGTTCTCCTAGGTGATATCTAATATATATGCTCCTAATTAGAAATGTGCTCGGAAGAGTTTTTGGGGGAGTTTGAATACCTTTAGATCTCAATTCTCTTTTTAGAATTGGCTGGTGATGGGGGTTTTTAATATCCCACTTAATGAATCTGATAAGTTTGGGGGCTCCCAGGTTGCGGATGACAACTGCTCTGATCTTATGAACTTCATCAATGATAATTTGTTGTTGGATTTGAATTTGGGTGGTGCATCCTATACCTGGTCCAATAGGCATACTAGGGATGCTCTCATTTAGGTTAAGTTGGATTGGGCCTTAATCTCTCCTGATTGGTTGCAATTTTTTGCTTGTTTTCTTTCTGCTCTTACCAGGCTCAAATCAGATCTTTTTCCCATATCCCTAAATGCTGAGCTAATGGGTCGTAAAAAGTCCTTTCTGTTTAGATTTGAAAAAATATGGACTAGCCGCCCAGAGTTATGTTCCAAAATTATTGAGTGGTGGAATATTAATGTTGACGGCTCAACCATGTATAAAGTTGCTAAGAAACTTGCTTTTTTAAATCAAAATCTGATCCATTGGAATAAATCTTCTTTTGGAAATATTTTTAAGGAGAAATCAGAGCTTATGGCTAAACTGGTTATCTTGTAGCAGCGAATGCATGCCTCTGGGAATGATTTGTCACTTCTTGAGGAGGAAAGTTTCCTTCTGGCTAGTTTGCATAACATTGTGGCTAAGGAGGAGGAGTTCTGGAAGCAAAGGTCTAGAGCTATCTCGCTTCGAAGTGGGGATAAAAACACTTGCTTCTTCCATCTTATGACTTTGAAGCATATATCCTCTAATAGGATATCTAAAATTGTTGTGAATAATATCTCTCTTGAATAGGATGATGACATTAGATCTATTGCCCGATCTTTCTTTGAGGACCTTCTTTTGGAGGATCGTCCTCTTGATCCTATTTTCCAGCAGGGTTTTCTTAATGTTATTCCTAATTTGGTGATGGAGGAGGAGAACAGGGGCTTGTCTGGTATTTTGTCCGATGACGAAATTAAAAAGGTTGTGTTCTCTTTTAAAGGAAA
>VDFB02188318.1:0-10462 GCA_007258455.2 Sequoia sempervirens | reverse complement strand
AACGGATGTATGCTTCTGCATTCGAGAGATGCACGGAGACAATTAACACTCATTGGATGAGCACTCCTAAGCCTTCTCGTACAAAGTTGCCGAAGCAGATCATAGCGGAGCATTTGAAACAAGAATATTGTGATCTCATCATGATGCTGAGCAGGGTTGGTGGTTGCCCACAATCATTCATTTTTGAGCCTTGGATGTTTTACTACATCAACCTGGTGCTGGAAGGGAAGAATTATGTCAATTGGGCCGAGATGATCAGTGATAATTTGCATGAGCAGCTCCTGAGCTTGAGGAGAATGAAGACATTCTACATGAGCTCTTATATTATCTATATGTTGGCACGTATGACTAAGTACAGAGGGATCTCTTACAAGGAGCCTGTCGGTTGTGGCTCCCACCAGTTTAAGATATATGATGCCTGTCCACAGTTGCATTTGGCGAGCACAACTCACTTCAAGCGTGTCAACGATTCCTTCACCATGTATATCACAAGGCTGCTTCAGGAGCGGTTGCATCACAGAATCTCGAGGGAAGCCCAGGAGTTAATCGAAAGGTATGGGTGCTGGTTCATACAGTTTCCAAAATTTTCTTACATTAGGCTGCAAGGTTTTTCATCGTACCCATATAGGCTGCCTAAGTACCCAACCGATAAGATTTTAATGTTAGAGATATCTAGGCAACTGCTTGCCTATGATAAAATTCAAAAGAAGAAGGGAGGAGTAGAATTTCCAATTGTCATGGGCAACTCAGATGAGGTGTGTCCCTCAATACAGGCAGCTAGAGAAGCTGAAAGTGAACTCCAATTTTATCATTTCTCGTATCATACAAGCTGACAGCACTATGACCCACATCATAACATCAAATAAAAATCACGAGGAGTTTAAAACATAAGGCCACCATTGAGGATTATTGGGATGATGCACCGATGAGATTGAAGTTAGGAAAAGGATGTTCTCTCTAAGGCTCTGCTTTGGATCGCGAGTGTGAAGCTGTGCTCTGCCTGCACTGTAAATGAGGATATGGATGTTGCATCCGGATTGCGCAGTTAGAGATACCCACTCCACCTCCATTGGTCAACCCCAGATTGTTGATTTGGGATGTCTTTCATTCCTGTCCCGACATTCACTAGGCATGGGTTGATAGGCGCAGTGAACAGCTTGAAATAGTAGGTCAATTGCTTGACTTACAATTTGATGGGAGATCACAGGACACCCACTACTGGCAGAAAGAAGCAAATCACACGAGGTCCAGAGCCCAGGAAGAAAGAGCTAGTTCGACAGGAGCCTACTCAGCCAGAGCCTCCACGAGTTACAGTTGCATCACCATTGGAGACACGCTCTCCAAGTATACAGGAGGTCTCGTTATTTGCTGATCAGAGGATTGCATTGAATCAGGTGCAAGTGGTATAGGATAATATTCAACCTCCACGGAGAGAGTCGGTTGGCCAGAGCGTCAACGCACCTGGTAGGGTTGATCAGCAGGATGATGAGGGGACTATTACTGACCCTCATTTTCAGCAGGAATTAGAGGCGGCTATGAATGATGATGATGATATAGTTTCAGGAGACACTCAGCCACTTGAGGACGAAGAGCCTCCCTAGAATGATGTAGAGGTCGGAGCAAGTTAGAAGTCGAAAGGAAGAGCAGCCCTTTGATATACGAGGATAAAATTGACATGCGGCGGGACTTAATGAGAAGAAGCTCCAAAGTGGAGAGCTTGATCCAAAAGAGGCTGAAATGGGAGGAGTTTTGAACGTAATCGCACCTCCAATGTAAGAAGAAAGCGAAAAGTTTTCAAATATATCCACCGGAAAGAGGATGGCTCTCGCACCCTTCATGTAGCCGTGCCACGAGTCGAGTGTGACCGAAACGAAGCAGTACCTGAGAATTATGTGGTCACGACTCTGGATTTAGGACGCCCCACTGGTGCGCAGATTGTAGAGGAGTGTGATAACTCCTACCTTGCCCTCAAAGATAGGTTATTCAAGAAAGAAGGGAAGTATAAGAAGTTGAAAAGAGAACACAAGGCCTTAGTTGGATATGTACAGTAGTTGTCTCGTTCTCGAGGGCAGGACATCCCAGTGATAGAACCTCCAGCAGAGATACCTAGAGAATCAATCAATGGATTGATGGAGTTGGGAAAGATGGCACAGGAGGCAGATAAGTGGGTCACAGGGGTTCGTGTTGAGACAGAGAAGTTCATGGAGGACCTTGCTTCTGCTTTTCAGCAGGCCTCTAGTATTTTGACACGGATGGATGCAGTGGATCATGCTTGGGGCAACGCTTCTATCTATCAGAGTAAGGTGATCCAGCGTCTTGAGGCATTGAGACATATTCCATTGCGATTGCTGATTGATGGAGGTGTCATTCAAGAGAATGACAGATATGATTTCTCTAGGTGGTATTCTTCAGCAATCACGGGACGTGGTTTCTTCGACGCGGCACAGGCGGATTCAGCCAGGATACATAAGGCCATGGCCAATATCATTGATGGAGTTCAGAATACTTTTGAGGCCATATTTGCTAGCCGGTTGAATCCAGAGGAGGTGAATGTTGATAATTTGAGGGGTAGGCTGGTACCTTTCTTCTCAGAGGTAAGGACCTTTGTACAAGATGATTTCGAGAATACTTCTACTTTCTCCACCTTGATCCAAAACACGCAGGACTCCTTGATTGCTTGGAGAAAATCTTGTGCAAGGCATGAGCATTCAGTCACAGTATTAGAGTTTCAGCTAGATTGTATTCCACCTATTTCAGTTCAGGAGGTTGAGGCTGTACTTCGCAGATTCGTGGAGTTTGCAGCCAGAGAGAAGGCAAATGGGAATGCGCTCTGGACGAGGATCTTCTAGAAGACTGATTGTGGGCATTTATTGCCTTTACTATTTTGGGAGTGAGTGGGAATCTTTGATTCATTTAATGTACCACTCCCTATTCTGGCAGTTTTTAGGGTTAGGGCTGAGGTGGCACGATTTTAGCCACTCTATTGATTGTAACCCTAGCCGTCTTTTGGGACTGGGCTAGCTATATAAAGGGGGAGTCCCCCTCATTTGTATATCAGTAGACATTAGCATAAGATTGGACATTAGCATTAGAGCTAGAGCTAGAGAGTAGAGCATAGTAGATCATTTTGCTTAGCATAGTGTGGAGGAGAAAGAAAGTTTTCCCTTTGAAAACTTTTGTGGAGATTGTTGTGTAACACTTTTCATGATAATAGATCTTTTCATTGATGGTGGAATTCGTCTTGTCATGAATAGCTAGCAAGGTCTCTTCTTCCTTTCGAATCCAAGTAGTATAACTTTCATTTCATGCAATTAGTTTACTTTGATGTGTGGCGTTTTGTTGAGGTAGCTTCTTTCATTCCATACCACTAGCGACTTGTTGATGATAAGTTCGCCTTGCGTGGTCGACTGGAAATTATCTTGAGTCTAACTTCGATTGTGATTTGTATACCTATATGCGTCGTTTTGATGGTGTATGTATGCTAAGTTATAATCTGAACATCCTTTGCTATCCCTTTGAAGATTGCATTGATTTCGCCAAGCTGTCCGATGCGAGGCTAGGCGGAATTTGCTGAAGTCTCACAAAACCGAGCTCCATATATCCTGCATTCAGAATAGAGCATAAGTTTCTTAGGCCCTATACTCTTTACTTCCCGCATATTTCTGATTAGTTTTAGGAAAATGAACCACATTGCCAAATCATACACGCAAGAATCTCCTTCAAATCACATACCAGCTGCTAACTGCAAGAAGTCTGAACAATTGTGTAAGTCCTCTCGTAAGAACACAACAATACACATCAACCAACTGAGGGTATTCTAAGTATTCGAACCTTGGAGTTGAATGTGCTTAACTTTCTCGCAATCTTAGCACTAATACTTTGATCAAGAGAGAACGGAGTAGCCTCGGACTATTTTGTTCGCTGTTTGCGCGGTCACAAAACCACGTCAACAAGACTCTTGTCTCTTGTTGCAGAGTTTTCTAAAGAAGGGGCAACCTTCTCTGTTTTTTTTTTCTAGATGGTTTTTGGTACTCTTGGTCATCAACATTTTGCAGATCTAGGGAGGGTCTCAACAGCAGCAGAGTGTTCTAAAGAATTTGTGACCAACGACCTGCAGATTGTTTTCTATAGGCTAGTTAGATGATTGACCATTAAGGGAGGGTGTTAGAATATTATATTCTTCCTTTGTTTAATGGTCAACAGTAGTTGGTAGGTAGAGATTTTAATGTCTACAGTAATTTACTCTTGCTATATAATGTACTCTTTTCTTGAGTAATAACAACACATTTTAACTAGTTCATTTTTGAACATTCCACAGGGACGTGTCCCCCCCCATAAAACCTTGGGTTTTGGGGACTGGGACATCTCTGGGACATGGAGACTTGGGAGAACTGTCCCCCCGCCATCCTAGCACTGCCACCCAAGTCTTGAGGACGTTTCTGAGAGACCACTTGGTTTGGGGACTCTTGGATCTCCTCAAGATGTTTAGGAGACTTTGAGGAGTCTCCCCACCATCCCAAGGACTTTCCATGAAAAATAAGTGATAAAATCATGAAAATGACATTTTCCATGAATGTTTGTGAGGTTTTGAAGGCTTTAGTATGTGCTTGGTGGTGGGGGCTTTGCCCCTCAACCCCACCTTGTATCATGAGGGGCAACCCCTAGATCCCACTGGGGGCTCTGCCTCTTGACTCCAAAATTCCATCCACCATTGTTAATGTTCAATGCAATTATTGCCATGTTTTTAATGTTTATTAGTTTAAACTTTACTTAGTATGCCAAAGTTTCATTTGCAATTCTTATACTTATTCCTTACACATCTTTTCATAACTAATTTTTCAAGTATTATATGTATTTGTGCCACCTCCCCACTACCTCCCACCGCCTCACCACCTCTATGTCATTGTCCCCTCATTGCCTGCAAACTTAGGCCTTTCGTCCCTCCACCCCCTTGCTTCCTCATCCCTCCACTTCCCTGTCAAGAAACTCCATGGAACTATGGTTATAGTAGATGGACCCTCCCAAAGACACCTTGAGAGTAAATTTTTTGTTAAGATTTGTATCTTGAATTAAGTAGAAGATGTGAACTTACTTTGATATGTCCTATAAACCTCTTTGGCCCAATGGCCATTAAATACATTATAACTTATAAGAGGTTAACATTGGAATAATTTAATAAATTGTCCATCACGTGTCCATTAGTTTTTACGTAATGTATAGTAATTAAGACTAATCAAAGGGTCATAATAGAGTATTTCACAGTTACCAAATCCACTTCAGTCTAGATTCATCTAGTTTGTTCTAGATTTTTCAATCATTATTATAGGAAAAATTCTGAACCTTTTCTAAAGTTTCAAAATTCCAAATTTTTTGACCTCTTGAATGAGTTGAATTTTTTGAACTTGGTAACAATGGACTATATAAAAGGTTGTGAAGTAAAGTCTATTCTCAAGATTATTTTATGTGTATTGTATTTCAAACTTTAAGTCTTATTTAGCTTCAGTAGATTGGAAGTTGTTTTTTTTTTTTAGACTGCAGGAATCGGGTAGCACGACCCCATATAAACTGCAGTGCACCTGGTAAAATTTTTAATGTGACCGGCGGCGTTGGCGCGACACGCCCTCCGGTACCACGGGGGTGGGGGAGACTAGACCTCGTGACCAACCTCCTGCAATAGGAAAGATTTAGCCAACCGAGCTAGGGCCCCAACCCCCTTTAGTAGATTGGAAGTTCATATAGCTTGTACAACTTCTATTTTTCTACATAGTATATAGATTGGTTTTCTTTATGTTTATAATTTAATTTGGAGAAGGACAAAAGACAAATGTAGGAACAATGGATTGCTTTGAAGAGGGCGACCACTCAACATTAGGCCATTGGATAGTGAGGTAGGATAGTATTATTTTGAAACCACTAGAAATGTAGGGAAAGGATGCCATTTGTGGGTATGAAAATATAAATCATGCCAATGTGAAAGGGCAGCTGGAATTTGTCCATAGTTGCTACAAATTCCTTGCTGTGATTGTTGTAAGTCAATTATAACTTCTTGGTTAAACCCATTGCTACAATTTCATTGCAAAAATTTGTTACTAGTTCCTTAAAGTATATGATTGGCATGTAATATGCTCATTTCTGACTGTCATATTAATATAAGTCTTAGTAAAAGCAACTAGCTCAAACTTTGATGCAAACATACAATGACATAAGCCCTTGTATTTGAAGATGAATTACATTTTGAAGCATTGTGATCAAAGTTGAAAAGGGTTATTATTGATATTTTTTACATTCTACAAAGTCAAACAATCACATATTCCATGACTCTAATATTCTTTCATAATAGCTTCCATTTTTTAATGGGATCAAAAGGTTCTCTAGTGCAAATGTTGAAGTAAATATTTTATGTTGTATAAACAAAAGATGCCGTACACCTATAGTCATTTGCTAGCAAAGTAGGAGGTATTATTGGAGGGGCCCTCTCTTGTGGCTGCTCGTGTATAGGTTGTTGACATTTAAATGTCTTTGAAGTTTCGTTTTATAGATTAAATCATGTTACACTATTCATATTAGGTGTTCAACATCAGTATTTTGTTATAGTAAACAATTGAACATTTGAAAGGCCAGTGGTACATGGTTTTTATGTTGAAATCGAAATCTGTGTTTATACAATGGTGAATTAGGCTACAAATGACATCCATCTCTTAAAAATATGGCATCAGTGTCAAAATTTTAGTTGAAATGTGAACCTATGTAAATATTCTTCTCTTGTACAATCTTCGTCCTAACTGAAATATGGGGATTACAATTCTTTATTTTTCTTATGCTAATTCTATGATTTTTCACTCAATATTTATCAAGTCAAAAAATTTCATATAATATTGGCATAACTTTTATGGCCATAGTTATTGCATTTCAATTGGTCTTGCTTTTCCTATCTTACTAAACTAATTTCATGATCTGTAGATTGGACCGATTCCAATTGATGATGACCTGGGAAAGGAGGTGGTAAGTCGATTTACAACAAATATTGTGTCAAATAAAGAGTTCTACACAGATTCCAATGGACGAGATTTCTTAAAGAGAGTAAGTTATTTACCATAAGTATAATTGAAAAAGAAGGTTTATTTCCTAATTTTCATCTAATAAATCTTTCTCAAGTGAAATATGTGTTTTCGAGAGAGATATATCTCTTTAATTATGCTTTTATGGGATTGCATAAAAGGTCTTTACAAAAGAGAGGTCGTTTAAAGTGTCATTTGTATCAGGTTCATGGTTAATTATTGTGTACTTTTCAGTATGGAATGTTTTCTGAGTGAGAGTCATGTATTTTTGCATGTTTCAGAGATCATGTTATGTCATTGAATTTGAAAATGTGAATGATTGTATTGAGAAGATTCTCAAAACTTAGAAACTATGATCTGGACTAATTTCAGATTGCTAATAACTTTTCTTCATTGTACAGAATATTAATTGATATTTAATGTAAAAGATCATGAACTTACATAAAATGACTGAGGTAAGGCTAAATGAGCAATTTGCAATATACTTCTTTTCTAATGGTCTCTGTCTCTTTAGTTAGATCTGTTGAAACTTAGTGTGAAATCCTTTACCCAACAAGGTATTTGATTTCAAAGCTCCACGAAGTTACATATTCCTCATAACTTTATTGAGAAAAACATGAAGAGAATAGATGGACATGATATGAAACCAATTTAAAGCAGCATAGGAAACATAACAACATTCTGAAAAATAGCTTTCTTGAAGGAATGATGTTAAGCATGACTGCATGGAACTTCTCAATGACATTGCTCCTGACATTTGAGTACCTCAGTTTTTCATTCACTTGGGAAATAATCTTATACATCTTTGATTTAAGAAAAAATGCCTTTTACGAAGGACAAAATGAACCAAAAATTTGCTTTTTGCAAAGAACAAACTGAATAAAAAATGACGTTTTGTTATGTTACAAATTAAAATGTTTGGAGATTCATCGATATATATATAATCGCCTTTCTGCAAAGGACAAAATGAACAGAAACTTTGCTTTTTGCAAAGAACTGAACCAAAAATGATATGGTTTTGTCATGTTATAAATTAAGAAGTTTGGAGATTCATATATATATATACTCACACACAAAACTCTATCTGTATATGAACATGCAATAGTCATTATATTGATTAGAAATTTGTGCACTTCAGACTTATCCATGTAACATGTAGATTTAGTGATATCCTCATTTTTTTTTTAAATAAGCGATATAAGTGGAGAAGACAGGAAGGCTACTTATAGTGACTGGTGGTTATCTAGAAGAGGTCCCTCTATATCTTGTGCTTGTTAGTTTTTATGATCAGATGTAAGAGCAGAAATTTAATTCAAAATCATACACAATAACACAGCATATACCTTGGGAAAACCCTCCACTTGAGGGAGAAAAACCTAGCAACAATATATCACTTATATATTGAATATCAACAAATGATGAACTTCTTTACAATGAGGCCAATTATGAGGCCAAGAATAGCATCACAATCTGATGCTAACACAGAACCAATATGAAGCTTATGCTGATGACAACCTTAGTCTTCTACAATGCTGGATCGGCCTCTTCAATATATCAATCTGCCTATGAAGTATATCTTCACACTTACTCACACTTATGTATATCGAACTTATGATGAGTATTGAATATGAATAATTTACAATGGGGGAGCATCGTGTATATATACACATGAATGGAAGGAACACATCTCTTCTAACCTTCATGTCGGCCTCCACCAAAAGTTGTCTCCAAGACACATGAAGTTGGCCTCAAAGAATCACAACACTTCATGAAATCGCGCCTAAGGATGTCGGCCTCAATGATTAAATACATAAAGCATCATTTAATAAATGACGCGCCTCTTCATAAAATTTGTCTTGCAATTTAAATAGCCATTAGGCTATGATTTAAATTTCTCTTCAAAGATCGAACTGGGTTGGAAGTAGAAGCCCAACATTGCTTCTAACATCAAAACTCCCTCTCAGCTAGGGAGGATACTTCCAGCTTCATAAGACATATCACTTCATCGTGATGTCAACCACCATGGCTACTCCCATATGTGGAAAGGAAACATATCACCTCATCGTGATATCAACCATCATGGCTACTCCCATGTATGGTAAATGTGCACAAGTGCTCATCACGGAATCACTCAACGTGATGTCGTCACCTCATCATGACATTCACCATGGCTACTCCCAGAGGGTGAAAAGAACAAGTACAAGAAGATCATCACAAACTCTCTCATGTGATGTTGTCATGGAGTCACACACATGACATCGACCATGGATACTCCCAGAGGGTGGAAACAAGGGCTTTCACCTCAAATCTCTCTCACAGAGAGAATTGCATTAACAAGGGCTTGCACCTCAGATCCCTCTCACATAGAGAAATGCATTAAAGAAGATCACTGATACCGAGACTCCTCCTCAGCTAGGGCTTCATTCTCCACCATAACAAGCTTGTCTCGAAAGTACACAAACTTTATCCTGGAGAGAGGCTTGGTGAGAATGTCTGCTGCCTGCTCATCAGTGCTGATATACTTCAACTAGATTGCTTTTCTCAATACCATATCTCTGATATAATGGTATTTGATTTCAACATGTTTAGTTTTGTCATGAAACATTGGATTGACAGAAAGCTTCGCACAACTTTGATTATCACAATGAATTACAGTCAGCTCCAACGATTGTCCAAACAATCCTACAAGGAGCTTCCAAAGCCACACTGCTTCTCGATTTTCCACACAAGTTGCAATATACTCGGCCTCTGCTGTACTTAGTGCCATAGAAGACTGCTTCTTGCTACACCAAGATATCATAATAGACCCCAAACTGAAGCAACATCCAGAGGTGCTCTTCCGATCAGTAACACACCCTGCCCAATTAGAATCAATATATCCATGCAACTTCAAGTCTACACTAGAAGAATATCTCAAGTCATACCCAACTGTGCCATGCAAGTATCTCATGATATGCTTTTCTGCAACTAGATGTATTTTCCTTGGTTCACACATGAACTAACTAAGTGCACTCACTACATAGAAAATATTTGGTCTTGTATTGACTAGATACATCAATGATCCAATCAACTGCCTGTACATCGTGGGATCCACCAGATCTGAACTAGCTGCAGCCTCTTTTAGCTTCTGCAAGTTGGTCTCCATAGGCGTAGACATGGATTTGCAATCCATCTTACCAAATCTCTTCAGAATATCAATTGCATTTCTTGACTTGAATGATCCTCGTATCGTGTCGCCATACTTCTAAACCAAGGAAGTAGTACATGAGACCAAGATCCTTCATTTCAAATTCAGAAGCTAACTCCTTGCATTTGATAATGAGGTGATCTTCTCCAGTAAGAATTAAATCATCAACATAGAGGACCAAGATTAATGCTTTGCCATCAATTACCTTGAAGTATAG
>VDFB02188316.1:0-15163 GCA_007258455.2 Sequoia sempervirens | reverse complement strand
GTAGTTGGCCAATGAATATGAGATAACTATACAACTATCATCCTCTACACTTTAGGTTGTACATGACCTAAGAGGGTCGCCCTTAATGACACCGAACATGAATATTAACTACACTCATCACAGTGCCTAGTAGATTGACTTCATACAAATGGATAAGGGTTTACATGTTTACAAGCATGAACAATATAGTCCTTGTTATCTTTGAACTCCTAGTATGAAGCATGCAAATAATTATGAATATATATATATATTATTAAAAATTGTTGGAGAATGACAAGTTCAAGAACATGAAACAACTTCCACAAGTGAATCAAATATACATAATAATATTTTTATCAAATATATGAAGATTTTTTGATACAATGATCAATCCTTGCATATATAAGGCAAGGATGGGTGATCCCACAATAGTGGTTTACAATTTTTGGCCAAACTGGACACTGAAATTATTATTTTTAACTAAATCTTCACTTTCGAGAACCTATAGTAGCTAAACCGTGAGGAATTTGAAAATGATGCAAACTAGAGTTTCATGATATTTTGTCTATAGATTATAAATATTTTTTTTTCAAAATTTTTAGAATCAGATTGCACTTCTTTTTCCATCTCCCTCAAAAAATAGTTTTTTTCAAAAAACAACATTTAAAAAAAGTGACGCTCATCGTATAACGCATAATTTTTTTTCCATGAAGGATAAAATTCTATTTTTTTTCGAATTTAGATTTGCAACTCTGATATCTAGTGCTTACACTTGGTTAGATAGTTTTTTATTGAATATTTTTTCTTTAATCAAGTTTCAAAGTCAAACCAATTACAATTCAAACATAGCGCGACTGTATAATGCGTAACTTTTTTTGTATGTATCAAAATTCAATTTTTTTTTCTTTTGTTGGATCAAGGAATTCAATATCTAGTGCACTCATATTTTTCAATTTTTTTTTGATAATCTATTATTTTTCCACATATGTAGAACAAAGAGCTTGATTTTTGATAAAAAACCTATGTTTAATAAAACTAAAAAAACAAATACATAATAAAACCAAAAAATATTAAAATTATATTCATTAGATAGCTCGTTTCGATGACTACCTAATTTTAGTTGGGTCTGTGAAGTCTCTACCATTTTCATGTTCAAACTAAGCTTCGAAGTGCAAAAAAAATGATTTTTTTTGTGAACAAGGTCAAAAATTAAGGAAAGGGGGATTCGCTCGAACCAGGGGGGTTCAAGCGAACCCTGTAGGTTTGAGTGAACTGGGGTTCATTCAAACGACCTTCCCAAAAGGGGTTTTCATTTTTTTTTTGTCCATGCATGCACATTTAATGGGTTCGCTCGAACCCTGGTTCGAGCGAACCCTTTTTTGGTTCGTTCAAACCAACTAGTTCATTCAAACCCCCAAAATGATTTTTTTTGCATGGGGTCATTTTTTACAAGTTTTCCTTCCTCATTTGAATTGTAAACCACTTTTGTGGGTTTACCTAGGGATGAGGAGGTAGGAAAGTATGACTGAATTACTGACCACCCCTCTATATGTGGGACACTTGTGAGCTCACTTGACAAGTGGGTGAGCAAGTGTTAATAGGTATTTCAAGTCATGAGGACACATGTCTCAATACTATGGAGTGAGACAAAATCAAAATACTTTCTAAGTAAACTTAAGCTAAGTGTGAATAGGTCAATCCTAGATAGGTGATTAGCTAACTAGGTAGATAAAGACACTATTTACACTAACACCCCCTTAAGTGCAACTTAGGGAGTAATGTATGCACTAATGATGAGCCTCGACTACTAGGCCATGTTAGGTACTCATTTACAAATATCTCATGTAAAGTGGAGTAAAGGAGAAAAAACTAGTGGGAAATAAAACCCTCTCCAAAAGAGAATAATGCAAATGCAATGAAATGTAAAGTGAAGAAGATAGAAGAAGGAATCATGATGACCCCCCAAGGACTACTTCTAGAATAAAGTACCATGGATGTTCTCTCCATAGGAGAGACAAGAGAGAAGGTCATGTGACCCCCTTAGAAAATGTGAAGTGATGAACTCCATATGAGGAAATGCTTCCTCCTAAAAATGATTGTAGAAGAGAAACCATGTATCCTCCCCTCAGAATGATGCTTGTAGTGTTGGTAGATGCTCGACACTAGATGTTGAAGATGATCCACAAATAGTGAACAACATTTCTCCCCTTGGGAAGAAACAACACTACAAATGTGTGTAAAAATAAGTTTCCATTCTAAATAGGAATATGCAAGTAAGATGAATGTCTCTAAATTATGCACATGATCCAAAAGAATGAAATGATGTCAATGATGCCTTTGAATGATGCCTTTCCAAAGATCTTAATGCTAAGGTGTGATGAATGCTTATATTTTGATCGCAATTATAGAAGATTATGGAACATGGACCATGGATGAATGGTTATGTCTAGGACAATGTGAATCCAAAGACTACCGTATAGATGATGATAATCGAAAGTTAGATAGGTCAACTCATGAATATCTACAAAAATATGTCAAGGACAGAAGTTGATGTAGGTGAGATACATAATATCCAAAGATGGAAATGATGATGCAACTTCATAAAATAGAAGATGAATGTCCTCAATGGTGTCATTCAAATCAACAAGGTGGGATTTCTAAGCAAATAAAGGATGCTATTTCATATATATATGGCGCATCCCAATATGATGGATCTAAGCGATCTATAGCAATTACCTAATGCAAAGAATCCATGGAACTCATGGATGAGCCAACAAGTGATTCATATGTAGCAATAAGTGATATGGTAGATGAGATATTAATGCAAGTCATCGTGACCACATTGTTCATCCTCAAATGATGATGTCCCAAGTGAGACTGATGATGTTTCTTCCTTATGTTGGAACTAAAACACAATACCATGACTAATAAGGATTTTCTATTTAATTTGACACAACCAAATTTTTTCATTGTATACTTGTTATCAACTCAGATATGCACCTCTTTTTAGGATTCTGTAAAAATTGGGGACCATTTGTTGAAACATGGAACCTTTCGTGATGCAAGGGATCTATGCAAAAAGAGAATCTCCGTGAGTGAGTTGGTTCTCTCAAAGATGAATCCTATTCTAAGTGATCTTCTTGGAAAAGGGATAGAGAATAGCTGAAATTAAAACCTATGACTTAAAATGATCCTCAAACTTAATAATGACTTTGATATTTCACCCACAAACAGTCTTCAGAAAAATAGCAATGAGTTCACAATCTCTAATGAAAATCACTACAAAATTTATTTGAATGAAGGTTTAGATTGAAACACAACATGCAACCTGCAACAAATGAACTTTCTGCATCAATGATCTACAATAATAGGACATAAAAAGGATCTGTAAATAGAATCACAATATAAACATCATACTAAAACTGCAAGTTGAGACATAAATTAGAGATAGGAATGCTTCTTTTTATTAGATGGAGTGAAACTCTCAAAACCTAAGTACAAAGAACTTTACAAGCTCAAAAATGTGTAAGAGCCAGAAACTAGAATATGAACTCCGAAAAACACTAAGTTTTTCACAAGATATATCTCCAAAACCCTAATCCGAGCTCAAGAAGAAAGCTCAAGGAAAGGTATCAAAAATTGCCTCAAAAGTCTGCACAAAAGCAGAAAAAACACACTTTTTGCAAATACATATTGAAAAGCTCCTCAAAAAAGGCCAAATCTGCTTTTAAAGCAAAAAAAACACCTTATCCCTCCATCCAAAAATTCAAATCTGACCAAGGGAGAAAAGCAATAACAATCTGCTAAAAATATCAAAGAATAAAATAAATCATTTTATTCCTGCTTTACACAGGTTGCAAATTTAATTATTCTCTCAATTTAACTCAATTTTTTGCAACTAAAGATTTAGGAAAACTTTTTGCAAAACAATTACAACCTTATATCTCCATTTACAATAATTGATTTTCTCAAAAAATCATAAAATATAATAGATATCCCCCATCCATATCCTAATTGATTTCTTCAAAATCAATCTGAAAACAAGATAAATCCTAAGTCATAAGTGCAATGATTTTACAACTTTTATTGATTTCTCACAAAATCAATTAAAATCAAATATATCTATCACTATCCACTCCTTACCAAGGCACCATTAATCACAAATTTCTAAAGTCCATAGCCCCTTACATTGCCAAAAATTTATCAAAGAAACCTAAGTACTTAGGAAAATAGCACCACCATTTTTACAAGGCTCGACCTATGCATTGAATAAGAAATAAAAGAATAAGCTTAAAGATTATAATCTTAAATGAAAGGCCCAATTTTGAATTAGGGAATGAAGGTGTACAAAAACAAAAGAAAAACCCTAAATTTGGGTCATTTCATTTGGTGACTTTGGGGAAATTGCTCTGCAAGCAACGCCGCTGAGTATGGGCTAGGGTTTCAGCTAGAAACCTCCATTTGAGCCTTCAATCGAGCTATCTTTCTCTCTGATTTTGATCACATTCGGCCTCCACAGCTCAGAGTAAGTGTTATTGATTGTTTTCTCTTCATTCCTTGAGCTTTTTTATGCAAACTGGCTTTTTAAGTCACGGCTGTAACCATATTTCTTATACAACTTTTACTATCTCTATATTTCACTTCTCCCCGACCATCATGAGGGAGTTCGAGCTTGAATTTTTGAAACTCCTGTGAAGACTTTGGTCGTGGCTAGTGCTCCTATATTGGCCTGAAATGGTAAGCCTCTATCTTCTTTTTGTTTTCCTTGTTGATTTCACACAAAGAAAATTAACAAGAGTTACCTCCTCTGTGATTTCATGATGATTTGTGAGCCAAGGGCTCCCTCCAGGCCGCGTTGTGTACATACTTACTATGAGCTTTGAAAGAACTTAGAGCTTGACCCATGAATTGAAAGCTCTATGAGAGCTTGACTGAGGATTACTTGTTCTTCCATAGGCAACTGATGATAGGAATTTTCTTCTATTTGTTATTTATTTTTAAGCAAGGCTTACAATTGCAAGAAAAATATGTCAGGCCGCGACTACTCATACTCAAACTAGGCATTTGAAATCTTTCTGGGGTCCACCCATCAAAGGATTTTAATATCCTTCTATTCTGAAACAAAAACTGATATAGGCATTTGTTGTTTTAAAGAAAATGTACCTATCTTGTGATTTCTCTTAAGGAGCTCAACCCACCATGACTTCCTTTTGCTTTCTGTTGTTTCTCACAAAAACCCTGACATGGGTGTCACTGAAAATTGTAGAATTTGTATTTTAATTCAAAACCCCACCTAGGTGACAAGAATTTTTTATACTTTTACTATTCATTCAAAACTCGGGCTTGACCCAGTATGGTATTTATTGACACTCTGAAATGGGTATGTTTATTATGAAAAACAAACTTATCTGAATGTACTTTCTATTGTATTCCAGCCGAACCATGGGAACACTGTATAAAGCTTGTATTTTGAAAAAACCCCACCTGGGTGTATAATATTCTGAAAACACACATTTCCTTTGCATTACAATCTTCCTGAGACTTCCATATATTTGTACTTGCTGCATTTTCAAGTGTCATCTCTATGTTGTTTCTTCCTTACACACATAAATCCTTTTGATAGAATCTATAAATTACTTGTTCACCTTGTCTCTTATGCACTCCAAAACCTCATTCATACCATGTTCAATGTATACATGTTATTCGTTCTAAAAATGACTTTATGTATATGAATCCTTGAAAACCTGCTTGATAATTGTAATTTTTTTTGAAGGTATAGTTTGAATGAAAAAACAATTGAATGATAGAACAACACAAATATCCAAAACAGTGTATTCTGATTGTCTTCTTTTCAAAAAAGTGAGGTATTTTGCATTCTCAAATGAATTGAAACTGGCTATCTTGTTGAATCATTCACTTCACTTTACTAATCAGTTGGCTACTGGTCACTGTATTGATCTTGTCTCCTTCCACTATTCTGATGGAAATCTGAAACTTATACTATTTGTTCATATCAAACAGTGCTCTTGTAATAAGGCATTATGTATGCCTATTAAATATCACTGTCATGAGCATGAACACTATTGAACTTTGCATAATATTATGAACATGATGAAAAAATAATACTATGGCAGAAGAATATAACCATACAACAATGTTTGAGATGAATGTACTCAGTTGAATTCATTGAGCTAATTAAACCCACTATTGACCTGTAGCTTTTAGAAACATGTTTGACTGTTATGAGTGAACAATCGGCTTAATAACTTGATGGATGAACTCTGTTTTTCTCCTTCGGTTTTATATTTCCCTTCTTGATGAATCATGATGATTGCAATCTCCTTCTCAGCCCACTTGTAATGAATAAGGGGCAGCATGCCGAGCTCTACCCTTTTGGGAGCCCATTTTTCTCCAGATGCTTGGTCTTCAAATAATAACCAGCTTCATGATTTTCCCTATACTTGCACAAGGAAACAAACGGTGTTAGCATAAAAAACAATATATGATCATGTTGATGTTTCTCTTTCAACTCATGTTTGTGCACTTTTCTTTAGCTGGTTCTATGCATTGCAAGGATTGAAATATATCTTTGTTAGTATGGCATGTAGTATAGTTCATATCCCGAGCTCTTAATTGACGCCCTTCTTAATCTTTTGCAGGCACATTCAGGAACAGAAGTAGGATGGAGCAAGCTACGAAGCATAAACCAAAGATCGACTCAGGCAATGACGGATATGTCCCATGTTACTTGTCACTTTCTCTTTCAGTTGTATATCTCCTTACTTGTCATGAATGGAATGGCTAAAACCACGGCTTGTGTGGATATTTAATTTCATTCTTCTGCTTTTCATTTTGAAAAGAAAATGCATTTATGATGCAATGTTGTACCATCATTTGAATGTATCACCATTTGAATTCTTGTAATCAAATGAAATGTTGTAAATATGAATCACTTTGTGAAATAAATGAAAGCATTAGTCATGCTTTGTTGTTTGATGCTCAATCTTGTACTCCATTTGATTGTGAAACACTGAAAAGCAATTTCTCGAAACTCAGTTTCCTCATTTCAATGCATAACTGTCACTTATAAAATGATAAATAAGATGCAATCAGCACTTGGCATATGCAGAAATAACTGTATTTTCCACTTTTAAATATAACAGTATTTAGTCAGCTCCACCAATTGAGTTGTAGCGAAAAATTGGTATCAATACCTTTCATTTCTACAATATCCACATTTGATTTTTCATTTATTAGGAGGATTACAAAGAATACTCAAATGGAAGGGATTTAATGTGAGAGACATGATCACATGAACCAACAAACTGAAAAGTAGACAACCCCTAGATCACCCCCTTGATTTAGAGAGCCCCCCAACAATAATAATAATAATAATAATAAATATTAATGTTGATCAAGGTTCCCCCGCAACAATCGCATGAAAAATTTTACAATTTTTAAGATTGGCCACCAAAATATTTCATTTATAACTTATATAGATTTTTATAAATTTTTAAAAATGGCTAGAGATTTTAATTTTACATGCAAAATCAAATTCCTTACAAAATTTTAATAAACGAGGTGAAAGTTAGGCCCCATCAAAATTTGATTACAATGTTGACTTCGAAGATTAATTTTTACAATTAAACAACAAATCTAAAATGTCAGCATATGAACCAACTCTCCAATGAATTTTTACACTTTTAACAACACCCCCTCCCCCCTCCACCCATTTACAAGTTACTCCAAAATAAAAAAAGGCCCCTTTAACAAGTAATAAAAAACCTGACAGTCAAATGAACAGTCAACTAACTACTAACATTGGTAAACAAAAATTGCTAATAGTTATAATGTCTGCTAGTTGTTACAAAACTGGTTAGCATTAAATGTATACATCAAGTGGTTTGAGTTTGTTGACTGGTTTGTAAATAGTTTACTAACCACATCTTAGTGGTTTGTAGTATTGTAATTAGACATTGGTAGAGTTTAAATAAAATATATGTAAATTTAATGAAGGTGAATAAAATTAAATGTATTTTTTTTTGTTAATTATTGTATTTTAGTTTGAATTTTTTTGTTTGTTTGTTTCTTGTTTAATGTTAAATATTTAATATAAAAATAAACTATGTTTTTTATTTGATGTTATTTTTTTTAATAAAATAAAGTAGAATAAATTTTAATTTTATAAATTAAACATGAATGTAGAATACATTTGAATATTTATATATATAATTTATATTATTATATAATATATATTATAGTATAATACTTTATCACTTTTCTCATAATTATTTGCTTTTAATAATCACTTATATATGAAACTATTAAATTTGTAATATGATGGGAAAAATAACAATAACAAAAAATCTAGCATATAGTTCATATAATTATGAATGTTATTTTCACAAAAAACTTCCTCTAATCTTTATAACATTTGTTTTTAAAAATATCAAAAGATCTTGTATATTTTAAATAGCCTTTGTTACAAATAAATATACTAGTAATATAATTTTGATATAATGTAGTATAAATATAAATATAAAATATTTTAAATATAATATAATATTACATTAACAAAACTTAAAGTAATATAATATCATATTAATAAAAATATTATATAATATTATATAATCTAAATTTGATAATAAAAATATAATATTAATAAAATCAATAATGACAAGGCTCGGGTTCCATGGCAAAGATCTTCAAGATATTTACTCAAAAGCCCTAGCTAGGGGCTCCCTGGGTAGCTCCATCAATAGGGGTATTATTAAGTTGATACCCAAGGATGGGGACAAAGCTCTCATCAAGAATTGGAGACCCATCACTCTCCTCAATGTTTCTTATAAAAATTTTGCCAAGATCCTGGCTCTGAGACTTGAGAATATCCTGCCCAATTTTATTTGTTCTACCCAAACTGGCTTCATTAAAGGAAGATATATTCTTGAGAATCTGATTACTAGTTGGGAAGCCATGAATTGGGCCAACTACTCTCAGCAAAATTCTGCTATGTTTCTTCTGGATTTCGAAAAAGCTTATGGCAGGGTGGAATGGAGCTTTATCTCCATGATGCTTGAGGCTTTTGGATTTCCTAGTGTTTTCTGCAACTCTGTTAATATGTTGCTCAATGATGCCTTTGCCCAGGTTGATGTTAATGGCTCCATTTCAAATTCTTTCCCCCTAGGTAGATCAATCAAACAAGGTTTCCCCTTGGCCCCTGCCCTCTTTGTTATTGCCTCTGATGCCCTGTATTACATTCTTAGAGATAACTCAATCTCCCCTGCTGTCAAGGGCATATATCTCCCTAATAATGAAGAGCTTATAAACTACCAATTTGCTAATGACACTACTATTTTCTTTGAAGCTGTTGCTGACAACTTTGAGGCTCTGAAGAACAAACTCAATTTATTTTGCACTATTTCTGGCGCTCATTTATCTCACCATAATCAATTTGTCTTGGTTGGGAGGAGCAGCCCCCTGATTGGTTTAAAAACTATGATTTTCAGTGGGGAGGTCCGCACAAAATTGTGAGATACCTGGGCATACCTTTCTCTATTGATCCCTCCCTTAAGGATATGTGGTCTTGGGTTGATGAAAAAATACTAAGAAGTTGGATAAGTGGCACAACAGAGCTTTGTCCTTGGCTGGCAGAGTTCAAGTCTACCAAAAAATTCTTTCTTCCTATAATATATATTATTCCTCAACTTGGATGTTCAACAATTACCAAATATTGGAAATTCAAAAGGCTGTCAGGAAGTTTCTCTGGTCTGATGGTAAAGGTAATAAAAAAATGCACGCTGTTAAGTAGGACTGGTGCCATGCTAATAAGCTCCTTGGGGGTCTTGGCTTGAAGGATCTTAAACTCCAAGGGATTGCCCTTGCCACCAAGTGGATCTTTCACTCTTTAGATGGTAATGATCCTTGGAAGATCCTTGTTAGGAACAATATAGAAAGGGGATTCCCCAAAAATGCAAAATCTTGGAAGAATATGCCTTTTTATGATCTTATTATTAGTAACTTTCCTATTGTTGTTCAAGGATCTACTGTCTTTAGATCCATTTGGAAAGCTTGGGATCATGTCAGAAAGTATATTACTAACACGGCCTTCCATGATGATAATCAGCTATATGGTGAAAGGTCCATTTGGTGGAACTTATGCTCATCTGGGAAACCTCTCGCCCTCTCCCAAGGCTGCTCTGCTAGACACTAGTCTAGTAAGGGCATCTCTCAATTGGCTGACCTCTTTGAGCAAGACAGATTAATCAGTTGGGATGATCTTAGAAGCAATTTTGATATCCCCGCCTCCCAGAAGAAAACCTATAATATGATTCTCAAGGCCTCCAAGGACCTTCCTACTACTTGTCATATGGACTCTCATAGATTTATAAGCTATAAATGGCCGAATGGGACCATTTTATCCAAAATCAAAGCTAAAAACATTTACAATGTGATTGGGCATACTGATGCCATCATTGATCATGTCAATTATGTTTGGTATTCCACCCTCGACGTCTGCTCTTGGAAGAAATACTTTGATATATTGTGGAAGGGCCCTACCGAGCCTAAGTTGAAATGCTTCAATTGGCTTTTGATTCTTGATAGGCTCCCTATTAGAAAAGATATTTATGCGGCTGATTACTATAAACTGTGTAGGTTACCCGAGACTGGTAGACATATTCTTCTTGACTGCATCTTTGCTAAGGAAATTTGGCATATGTTTGGTATCACTTATCCTATGAATTTTAGTATTCTTGAAATTGTTATTGGGCATATTGATGGGCTTAAGAAATATACTAATTTGTTCTGGAAAATACTCTCCTCTAATTTATTTTATGGCAGATTTGGAAATGTAGAAACGAAGAAAGGTATCAAAACAACCCCAGAGTTCTTACTGAGTCTTTTCAAAAACTCACATACTTTAAAATCTTCTTGCAGGTTCGCACTACCATGATGATTGAAAAAGAAAAGCTCAAAAGGTTCCTGAAGACGGGTTATGCCACTTTCTTCATCTATGAGATGAAGGATGGATATGTTTGGAGGGAGCATATGGATAACTTGCAGATGTTCGAGAAGACTTGCAAAATGCTGAACCAAGAGGTTAAGGAAAACAACAACTCCAATACGAACCAAATCCTTATGCTTGCACAAATCCAGGAGAAGAAAAACATTGTTTGGATGGAGGGATCTAAGGGGTGGATTGCCTGGGTAGACACCCTTGATGATATCTTACACTAGTCTCTTGGTCTCTCTCTTTTATCTTTGTATAGGTCTTTCTGATATGTAATTTTGTGATGCTCTTGATGTGAGGCTTGGCCTCTCTTGAGCTGTACATTTCGATGTAACGTTTTTTCTTGTTCTTTTTGTGACCCCCCTATATATAATATTAAAAAATTATATTATATAAAAAGGCTTATATATTAACATTTTGCAACATTATAACATCTTTTGCATAGATCTTTGACTCCGCAGGTATAGTTATAACATCCTTCCAAATAGCTTGTTTGAGCCTCTCAGAGGGCTATACCTATATGATTTTATTATCAACAAAAAATGCATTTAAAAGCATGAGAGAATGATGAATGGACACATTAACCCCGTGGGCATAGACAAAGTAATAGTTTAAATTTCTGAAAAATAGACAAAATAATAGTTAACTTTCACTTTTCTTGAAAATCCGTTAATAACACATAACCTTTTAGCCAGTCACATTCATGAAAAATATTTTTTATAATTTATAAAATTAAATATAAAAAAAAAAACAAATTCTTGTGGATTGACCAAGTATTGGAGGGCGTGGGGGTTGACAAACTTCTATTGGCAGTTGAAGAGGAATTTAACTCGCACCTCACACCTGCAAACAACACGTTGCCAATGTGAAATGAAAGTTGCACCCAAATTGAAGGTGGAAACGCAATGTTGTTTGAACCTCCTTCACCTTAGTTTGACTGCTACATATACCTCTAAATCACGGTGCTTAGGAGAAATGAAGGTTCAAATGATAATTTGTGTCTTTAATTTCTCAAAGGAGGCCGATGAGTTGAGGTGATTTCACGCCGTCCAAGGCCTTCTGTGTGGTTGTGATGACCAGGATGGAATGCACAGTCAACACACTTGATCCGCCATGTGTGGGGAATGCACATTCGTCAGGACACGGGCAAAGGAAACTTCCTGCATGTTGGGATTTCAAACCCTTGATGGCAAGTCCTTCTCACTAATAGTTAACTCTTTGATCTTCATTGCAAGTAGGCCGATGAGTTGAGGTGATTCACGCCGTCCAAGGCCTTCTGTGTGTTTGTGATGACTAGAATGGAATGCACAGTCAACACACTTGATCCGCCATGTGTGGGGAATGCACATTCGTCACGACACGGGCAAAGGAAACTTCCGATTTCAAACCCTTGATGCATTGCAAGTCCTTCTCACTAATAGTTACTCTTTGATCTTCCTGCAAATAATTAACACAGATAGAGAGCCATTAACCTAACAAAATAGAATCAATATAGTTCACCTTTAGGCCTGCAACTATCTCTAGCCTCTCTGATACCATATAATGAAATACAAGGATAAAGAAATACAGGCAGTGTCATAAAAATAGGAAAATACAAAAAAATAATGTGAAATGTTGATTTTAAAAAAAATGTGACATATAGAACTTGGTTATATGAAGAAGAAGATTAACAACTTTCATTCAAATTTTTGAGGAGCATAATATTGTTATCTTTAAATCTTCATCATCATCAGACACCTACAAAAAAAAATAGAAAAGAAATCAAACGGGCATGTTCTTATAGTTTCCACAATTCACAAAACTGGTGCATGACTTCTTGATTCAACAGCTTCTTATCATATGGCTTATTTGCCATATCTGTTCACCTCTTTACATCTAGCAGACATATTAGAAATATTAACAACAGACAACACACCTTTATGTGTATGTGGACAAGGAACAATTGATATTGGTAATGGATACTTCACCAAAGTTCTTTATGTTCCAACATTGACTAATAATATTCTCTCAATCTACCAGATAACAAATAGTGACACAAGGAAGACAGTTGAATTTGGTCCCAATATAATTGTGATAAGGGACTTGCAATTGTAGCAGTTGGGGAGACAAATAATTCTACTCAACTTTATACATTTTCATATTTTGCACTTGATGATTGTACTTCAGAGATACCTGCACTGACATCCAGTATAGATAGTTAATCTCCTCCATCTTCACTTGTTGATTCTCAATAGTCCATTGAGGATATCAGTAGTCATCTACAATTGCAGGATATAGTTTTTGTCTCATGTTTTATAAGTGTCTTTTATTTCTCTTTTAGAGGATAGTTTTTTCCCATATGCAGGGTTTTCTATCTTTCTCTATTTACAAAAGATTTCATTGTACATGGGTACCTCACCAGGCCTCATAGTCAAAACCCATTTCTTTTGTGCCCACCTAAACTATGCTTAAGGGGGGTTGTTAGTGTATATTTTACATACACTTAGGATTTAAGCCTACTTAGGTGTCTCTTAACACTTTCTCATGTGAGGTGTCAAGGTAGTTTTAGAAGTGTCAACTCACTTTTGACATCTCATGCTACTTTTGTGAAAGGCAACTCACCACCACTCCATATGTGAGGAGTCTTTTCCTCATTTCATAGAGGTTGGGTTCCTTTTATTGACGCAAGAGGATACTCTCCTATGCACTTGACTCAAAACAATTTTCATGGACAAACTCTGCTCACAAAATTAAACATAATTCAAACAAGCTTGCAAAAAAATTCTTATTTATTCAACTGCTTCCATACATCAATAAGTTTAAACAAAATCACCCCATTACATTTCAAAATTTAACAACCTTCCTTGGTTCCTCTGTATGTGCAAATTTTATTTTAAATAAATCACTGTTGTTGCCCCTCACATTCGTTATTCTCCTATCCACTAAGCTTCACAAGCTTGGTGCTACTCCACGCGCCCTCTCCTCTTCCTACACTGGTTCTTTTAACGTACCCCTGCAATCTTCTTTTAAATCTGCCACTTAAAAAAAATTTAAAATATCCTCCTCACATTATCCACGCACCCCACCATCTCATCACAGCGATGAATTCAAACCAATTCAATGGTACTCATCGACCCATTCATTGACGCTTCCATCATGGGACTCTATGCAACCCACCTCAATTTCCTTGTCGCCCCTTTCCTAGAAGTTTATTTATTTATTAATTTTTGCATATCATTGATGCAACGCTCTCCTTCTTAGCAACCCCTTACTCCCCCTTTAGCCTCCTTTTATCTAGTTTTATTCTACCACCAACGTGCAAATTGAACCCCTTCTTCCCTCTCCCCGCCAATTTCTATCGAACCAGCTCCTTATAGCAAGGCGTCAATCCTTCTTCCCCTCCAAGATGGCGCTTCCCTTTCTTCAACTTTCTCTCACCTCTTCCAATGGTTTCCTGTGATGCTTCTTTCCAAGCTTCCCATGTGTTAATTAGTTCCATAGCTCATTTTTATTTCCTTTCTTATACATCCCTATGTCTTCCCTTCTCACATTTTTAATCTGCCTTTTAATTGTTTTATATGCTGACTTTTAATCTCCCACGCTATCTCGCCTTTCTTTCTTTTACTTTCTGTTCAAAAGTTTCTAAATGCCTTTAATTGTATTCCACGATCATTATTTTCATCACCCATGCGCGGTCTCTTCCTTGCTGCATAGGTCTTCTTAGCAAGAATGAATGTCTCTTCATTCAGAGTGAAAACAACTGCTCCTCCTAATGTGGCTACAAACAGCTCGTCGTATTATCAAAGATGATCAATCTCTGAATGGACGCGGATCCTCAGTCTTGGTCTATTTAAAAATGATTTCAATTACCATACCCACCACATAAACCGTCTTCGTGACCTCCTTACCGCATTCGATGCCTCCTTTTTTTCACTTGATCGACTCTCACAAGTCTATCAACCTTTCCTCCAGCCCATGACCTCCCCTCTGTGCTTGTATCAAAGGTGAAGTCATATTAAAAACATCCATTTCAAGATTCAACACTATGATGTTATTTCTTCATTTGAGTAACAAATTGGTCAACAAATCTTTCCATAAAATTTAAGAGGTTTAGACACTGATTAGAAATAGAGAAACCAAACAAGAACAAATCAAAACTGAAAGCAAATCAAAAATATTTTGGTTGGTGTTGATTGC